>JAIPRM010004373.1:12701-23132 GCA_025469315.1 Stegophylla sp. TES_Ste_2020 | reverse complement strand
ACGTGCAGTATTTGCAAAAAATTCTACACCCGTGTGCACGTTTGTGTGTTTAACATATAACATAAAACAATATATTCATTGTCAAATCCTATTTTCAAAATGTTGTGTGTTCAAATGCATAGTTGTATACCTAGGTTTAATTTATTTATTTTTAAATAAGTAATTTTTGTATTTTTTATTTTATTATATTTAATCTATGATTTAGTTTAAAAGTATAATTAAAGTGTTTTAAATTTGACCAAAATTTATAAAAATAAGAATAGTTTAAAGAATAGTTAAAAAAAACTATTTTGCACGGGGCCCCGCGATTTGTAGATCCGGCCCTGTTTATGGAGGATTCATTAGGTGTATGTAAATATATGAAAATCAATTTTCGTTTTTAGTAAAAATGTTGTATGTAACAAAATAATTTTTCATTCAAAATTTAAATCCAATGTTTCAAAACTGATAATTATTATTGTGTATAAGTTTGAAGCTCCACTCAGAATCGTTTTATTGAAGAAACGATTTATCGTTTCTTTAAAATTCAATACACCCTCTAAGAGTATCCCACCTCCCCCCACCCTGAGGTACGAAATACACAATTTTTTTATTTTGTTGAGAATGGACTTCGACCTTTGGACTGATTTCAATATTATCTAGTGAATTTTGTGATGATAAATTTAAGATGCAATTTTACGACACCTATAAATTATATTTTGTTATATATGTGTGTGTATTTGTGTGTGTGTGTGTGTGTGTGTGTGTGTGTGTGTGTGTGTGTGTGTGTGTGTTTGTCATAACTCTAGAACACTACGAGCAATTTAAACCAAACTTGGTACATGAATTATTTACGAGCCGGAAAAAATACTGACTGAGAGTGTAAGACACCATTTAAAGAAATCTCATTTAAAAAAATAATTGAAAACGACCACTATAACTGTTGAGTCAATTGTTTACGGAATTGCTTTAAGCTCATTGGTGATTGTGTCGAAGACCTTTAAACACAATATTAGAAAACAGAACCCTGTAGAAACTTCAAAAAAGTTGTGATAGTGAATAAAGATCCGCAAAACTTCAGGAAATTATTAAAAACGCAATTTTTTATTAATTGTATAGGTACTATTGTACTTATACTTTAAATGTCTACCAATAAAAGATAGGATTCATTATTTTCCTTTATAATATATTATATAAGATCTTTATCTTTATTATTATTATGCCTACTCTTCTCATTATTTTCTTGTATAAATTCAAAATAGATAATTATTTTAACTTTCTTTAAATTGATAATAACATGGAAATTAGTAAAAATTAAACCACACTCAGCTTTAAAATATTTTATTTTGTCATATTGCAATATTATTGTTTGATGTTTGATGCACTCAATTGTTAAATAATCTAATAAATTTATATAAAATATGTTTTACATTATACCTATTTTATAACATAATATATGATAAACAGATCTATTGTAGACTCTTCATGTGTAGAAATCTACATGAAACTTTTTTTTCTTAAAAAATCAGTTTTGTTAATTTTCATAAATTTATTTAATGTATTGTAATTTCCAGCAAATTATAGAACCGACTTCAATCAAGCCAAACTATTAATATAAAGCTGAAGAATTATGTAAGAAATATTATGAATTACATAATAACAAAAATGAATAATCATTAAAAAAAAATTGTTCAAGGAAACGTGTAAAACATTGAAGTTAAAAATGTTTTGGAAGATAAAGGAAGTGATTTCATTACCTAATGAGAGTGTTACCGATGATTAACACTTATATTATGACCCATTTCAAGGCTGATATTATTTGAATAAATTAGGTATACCTATTATTTGATAATATTTAAATCTGCATTCGTTAAATTTGTAGTTGCAGCAATATTATTAAAATATGAATAATTGATTTATTATAAAAATAACATTAACACGGAGGTTGGTTAATCGGTTTTCCAAAAACATCCTAGATATATTTAAAATTTCCATAGCGTCCTAGAAATTATGAGACAAACGTAATGAATAATAAAATATAAAAATTTTATAAAAGAAATAAATATTTCGTATAGTTTTCCATACATACACGTGTGTATATTATGAACTATAGTCAGTAATTCTTAATGTATGTTATTTTTCAGTCAGTTTATAAATATTATAAGCCTTTCCCATCATAAAATTGTTTTGTTTTTGCTTTCAAAAGTGATGAAAAATTACTGCTGACAAATATAAACCCCCTCCCCCCAGTACACGAAACCTTTGAGAGTTCGAGATTCTCAAAAATTTTAATAACTCTCGAAAAATGTTCTAGAACACAAATTTTCATATTTTAACGAATATATTTACTTTACACAGTAAAACAGAGAAATCACAAATATATTTTTTTATGAGTCAAATAAATATGTTATCATCAAATACACTTTAATTATTAATTTCATAATATAATATATCAATAAATTATATAAGTATAACAATCGTTAATATATCATTCATGATGAATATTAATAGTAGTATCAGAGAAAAAAATTATAACATGATATTTGTATTATTAATTTTACAATTAATTATTACAAATTAACGAATGAATTAATGTCTTATTTTCACTCTTTAATGTAAACGCCGCTATCTATGCGTGTGATAAAATATATCGGTAATGAATAAGGTATTTATCTGGCACTAAGGTTGTATTTTGTTTATGGAATTCATAAATGTATCAATGCTTATTGCTTTCCCTGGCAAAAGTATAAAAAACTAATCATCATGATGGAATGAACATTAAGCAAAATGTAATCACTACTAATTGATTTCCTCCGAACATCCATCTTTGATTTTTATTATTTTTTTTTTTTTAAGCAACAGGTAAGCACAGTATACATACAATTAATATTATTATAATTATTATTTTAAATTTTAAATTTTTACAAACGGTTAATGACCTCACTGAGCAAGCTTGTGTCAAAGCCAAACTTATATGAAATTTCTATTTATATTATTTTATATATTTTCCAACTTAAAAACTCACGAAAGTTTTACACATAAATATAGTGTAAAATTGTCAGTTTAAGTAAATTATGAATCAGAATGTTAAAAGTTATATTATTATACCATTAATTATTTACATAAGGAGCAAAATAATTTATTATAATTTAGAGTAGGTTATTGTGTAGTTATGAAATAAAGGTTATTACTCATTAAACCAAATAAAATAACTATTAAAAAGTAATTTACAACAGCAGCTTTCCATTTTCTTTGAAGTTTGTAATATTGTATGCAATATATTTATAAAATTATAAATTGTATTAATTTCAGGATAAAATAAAACTTAAAAAATAACCATGAAGTCAAAATATAATGAAATATTTTTGATCTAAATTATTTTTTTAAGTAATTTTGACTTTAAAATAATCAAAATATTATTAAATGAACATTGGTGACAAACCGAAAAAATTACATAATATTTATTATTATAAATTATTAAACAAAGGTTGAGTAAATATGAAATAATTTCATTGTAATGTAATAATTAGTTTGTGATTAATAATATTATTGTATTTCGATTGCATTACCTATTGTTTGTCATAGATGACAAAAAAATGTACTTGTACAATGTGAAAATATTATACAGCTTAAAAAAAACATAACCAGTGCCACGTGTAGTGTAATCTATTGTTGAATTTCATTTTTTCTCCTAATATTAGCTGGCATTAATATCATAAAACATTTGAAAGATATTTATTGTATTAATTCGTTTATTTATTTCCTCGATCCACCGTATTTTCGAGCTAAAAGTTTTCTAAGTAATTTTTCAGTAGTCTCTGTTTTAAGTATTTCAGCTGGATATCTATTGGTCACTCATCGGTCATTTGTTTCACAGTCATGTAGACACCCGGAGGATTCACAACTGTAGTAAACATATATTTGTTAATACTACTAACACGGGAACAGACATACGTGAGTACGTGACGTGTTTTGACATATTATTATGTGTCTCGGTTGATGTGCAGTCTACGGGTCACGTACATCGGACAACGAATCTACTACTTCGGAACCGTCTAAAAGATTAAATCCATAAATATTTCAAATTAAATTTATTGTAGCTTACGGTTTTTAAAGCGATGTAAGAATGCGCAGGGATCGAAATTCTCCGTAATAACCTTGTTATTATTAATTTGTTTATTTCACTCTCGGATGATAATTAATTGGCAAGTGATGAATGCAAAATCAAGCTTCGGCGCAAAGTTTCTCGTCTCGCAGAGAAATAATGTTCTGTGTATGAAACTAAACCTAATTTAATAAACGAGGTTATTATGATGGTTATATGCAATACGAAAATGGTAACAAAATGGTACATAATAATATTCACTATCGATTTCTTCAATATAAATTATACAGTTAAAAAATAATTATTTTTTAACAAATTATCTTTATTTATTTTTAATTAGATTTTATTATTTTACTATCATGTAGTTCATTCACATATAAATACAATAATTGTATTAAAGACTCTTGCTACTTCGTCATTGAAAATATAATTTTTGGAAAACAATTTTTTTCATCTAGTTCATAATTTTTTATTTTATTTTTAATACAATCAAATTATATTGTAATTTAGTTGAACTAAATATAACTCTGCCTCATGTGACCTCTATTTGAAAAATGGCTTCGACTTTATAAGTTATGAATATTATTTATAATTGTGACTCAGTAAATATATTATCAGACGTACATATTACCTTACGTTTCCGTTCGCTACTTTAGATTCTCAGTGGAGTGAATTAACTAAGCAGATGTTTTTACAATGATGTTTGTAATTTTTTTTTTCTTGAATAATCATTTTCGTAAAGAAATACTTGATTAAAAATTACAACAAGCAATTTTTCAGACCAGAATTTTATTCTAGATGGTTCCATACACGTGAATTTCAATCAAAAGTTTTTCCAAAATTCGGGAAAAACTACACAAAATTTAACGAAAAATCCTTGAAAACTTTTTCTTAAATCCAAATTTGTTAAAAAGAAGGACGTACTTCACACCATGAGGATTCTTTACTCCTCGGGTAAGATTTGGTGGATGTATTAAATTTTAAAGAAAATGATAAATCATTTCTTCAATTAAACGATTTTGAAGGGAACTAAAGTTAATTTGAGACAATTCTATCTAAGTTTGTTAAAATTAGAAAAAAAAATGTTTATTTTTTACCCAATAAGTTTTATATTCCACAATTAACTGAGAAAAGAAAAGAAAATTTTATGAGAAAAAGTAGTGTAGAAAAAATTACAGAAAACTTTTTTTTTTACATACCTATTAAACATTTTTTTTCGCTTAAATATTTTTCACATTTATTCGGTCTTCGGGATAGATACTCTTGGTGGGTGTATAGAATTTCAAAGAAACGATAAATTATTTCTTCAATAAGACGATTCTGTATTCCACCCAAGGTACGTAGAACCCCCTGACGATTGAAGTACACACTTTTTTTTTATATTTTATATATATTTCTTTTAGTCATTTTTTCAAACGTGCATAAAATTAAGAACGATGTGTTACCGGTAATTTATTGAAGTTACATCAAATACTTTCTGGTTATTTGTCATTCATCAAACGTTTGAAAGAATTATGTATGTGGTTTGTAACCCATATTATTTGAATGCATTTCTTTCGTCCAAAAGTGAAAGTTATATCGGCTTACACATTTTTGATATGAATTTGTAGTTACAGTTCATGCTCATATTAACGAAATTGTAGTTACAATGTTATACATATTAATAGGTTATATAACTGCAAAATCTAAACAGTGTATGCATCTAATTTTGATTTTTTTTTTTAATAATTTGCATTTATTTTCCGAGTAACTTATTAAATTAATGGTTATTGACATTTTAAAAAAATTACATCTATTATAAAAACAAGCACCTGCACTTGTTTTCCAATACTTCTATGTAAATTTGTTTTTTTTACGATCCAATAATTTCCTTGTATAATAAAAACACATTTTTCATCTGAATTTAAAATTGTGATTGAGGTTAAATTCATAATATGAAAAATGTTATGTAATTTATGATACTTATAAAGTTAGAACTAGAACTCGAATATCCATGACTGAAATCTCACTAATATATGCATTTAAAAATTATATAACATGCAATTATATACTCTCAAATGTATTAAATATATCTGTTTTTAACAAATATATGCTAAATAATTAAGAAATTATATGCTTTAAAGTGTATTAAATATATTTTTTTCCACATTATATATCATGGAAAATTATAAATATTAATTCAAAATAAATTAAATACTCATTTCTGTATTTTGAGTCAGTAACGATTGATTTTACTTAGTTTTTTTTTTGATTTAGACAAAATCATACAACAAAGTATTGAAGTGTTTGTTACTAAAAACAATTTATTTACAGAGTAACTTCACTAATGTAATCTTGTCAACTTCAATATTATATATCAGGTATATAAATACAATTATTAACTATGGTTCATGAAAATAGTTAATAATTATTTTTAAAAAAAACATAATATTATAGTATTTATAATTTATAAATATGCTTAAGAATTTAGAAATGAACAAAATATGCATTTTTATGCCCAAAAATATCAAATATGCAAATATATACAAAATAAGTTAACATATTTGCAATCTAGACTTCATAAATCAGATTTGTATCGTATTCGGATATTATTTCTGACTGAGCTACAAAAATATTCAGTCATAAACATCCGAGCTTTAGTTGCAACCAACCTTGATATGATTATAATATTATTTTAAATACGAGAAAACGTATTACAAATGCATATTTATGATTTATTGTAAAGTAAATGGCATGAGTAAAACGATATGGATACAATTCTACTTTGCTTAATTTAAATAAAGCGTTCATGTCAATGAAAAACAATTATTGGGCGTACGTCGCACCATGGATATTCATCGATCCAGTGGGACTTGGTGAGTGTGACAAATTTTGAAAAAATCATAATTTATTTCTTCAATAAAATGATTCTAAGTGGACTTCGGTTTTTACAATACGACAGTGAGTTTACTTAAAAATTATAAAGTTGATTATTATTAAAAAACTGAAAACAGGAAAAAAATATTTTTAGAGAAGAAAAAAAGTGTAAAATTTTTGGAACGAAGTTCCTTATCGCAAGTTTTGGGAGGGAATCTAGCTGAGAAAAAATGTAAAAATGACAACCGTGATATCCATGGTAATCATTAAAATCATGATAACCATGGTAACCATGAAAACACTGTGGTAACCATGGAACCACGATTATCATGATAATCATGGTAACCATGATAATTATAGTTTTTAAAAATAACTTAATTTAAATTAAAAGTTTTAAAACAATAATCTGCATATTGGACTTTGTTTCGAACGCGTGTCCCGCGACATCTTCAGTTTTTTTTCACTCTTTCAAAATTTTCTTTCAATATTTAAATATTTTTCCCATAATTCTCTTATTTAAATTTTCATAAAGTTTGATTAAAAAAAAGTTTTAAAGCCATTTTCGTCATATTGTGGTTAGATTTTCCCAAAGTATGGAGAAATTATTGAGAATTTAGAAAACTGACATCTCAAAAGTATCTGAATCAGCAGAAATGTGATTCAAAAAATGTTTGGTTAAAATTGTTGGAAAAATATTTCTTTGACGAATGAAAATTAATGATGAAGAAACATCATTGTTTAAATAGTTTCTAACAGTTTCTAAACAGTTTCTTCACTCCAATCAGAATCTAAAAATAAGAAGAAATTTATTTTATATTAGATGGTTAATATCCAGTAAAATTATCTGTAATCATAATTTGTTAATGTATTTTGTAAAATAAATAATATGTGAAAAACTTTGTCGAGGAAAGGACTTATACGTTAAAATATAACGCCAGAAAATAATAATAGGGGAAATGAAAATTATAAATATAAAAAAATAAGAATGTTTTTTACCGGGATAGAAATGAAACAAGAAAATATTACATAGGAATACAAAAATCGGAAAATGAAAAACAGGAATTTTTTTCCGGGGAAAAAATAACGCGGGAGAATATTGAATAGAAACATAAAAATTGGAAAAGTAAAGTATGGGGAAAATATCAAGAGAGAAATGTAAACACCGAAAAGGGAAAAGGTGGTGAGATATTGGATAAGGAAAAAGATTTATCTAACAAATGATAATACATTTCATGTAAATAATATGCCTGTTCACTACTTGTTTTAATTTTTCGCGAAATCAATTTTCCTGAATACAATTTTTGAAGTTTTATCATTCTTAACAATATCTTTCCTATATTTTTTATTCTCGGTTTTCATTTTCTCGATTTTAATCAAATTTCTATAAATGTAATGATTTCCTAATATTTATTTTTCTGTAAAATATCTTTCCCGATGAAATCTTTCCCGGTGAAATATTTTTTGCTATAAAAACTTTTGTGTTTAATTTTTTTCTTGATTTTAATTCACCAAACTCAACTTTCCTGAGTATTATTTTTCACAAAAATATTTTTTTTTTGGATTATAATATTCCATATTTTAATCATTTCTTACAAAACCTTTCTGTATACTGTTATATCTGTATAATACTTTATGGGGGGAAAAAATAATGAGGAAAATATAATTTGGCGAATTTAAACCAAGAAAAAAAAAGCCGGACATACTTCGCACGATGTGTTTTCTTCGTACGTCGGGTGGGATTCTCTTGACGGGTGTATTGAATTTTAAAGAAAAGATAAATCATTTCTTCGATAAAACGATTCTGAACGAAGAAAGTTAATAATATAAAAAATAAATGAGAAAAAAAAATATTAGAAAAATGTTTTCATATTTTCAAAATTTTCTTGCGCCAAAATCTTTCTTATATTATTTTCTGTCTATGTTTAAATTTCCATATAGTTCGGATCAAAAAAATTATAGTTTCCGAGTCGTTTTTGTCAAATTTTGGGTAGTTTTTTTCCAAAAAAAAAAAAAAAATTGAAGAATTGAGAAATTCAAAAAATGACCTCTTTAAAGTACCATCTAGAGGAAAATCTGGTTGGTTACTGATCGAAACTTTTGGACAAGTATTTCCAAACGAAAAGTTGTACACAGAAAAAAAAAGAGAAAAAAATAAAAATAAACATCATTGTGAAAACACTAGCTTCTGCACTTCGTCGTTTAGAATCCAAAATGAATGAAGTTTTCCGAGCGTCGCACAACAGCAATCTAATAAATAGATTTCTTATTCGAGTAAATAGATTTCTTATTTTACGCGTGTTCCACAGAATATAAAAAAAAAAAAAACTTTGAACCCGTATAAAATGCAAGTAATGCTACTGCAGCAGTGATACATAATAAATATAATGAAATATGAATGATGGTACGCACATTCCTGATATACGTTTTTTTTTTTTTATTATTAATCCGCTCAAGGCTAACTTAAAAACTCGAGTAAATTAATGAAATACCTCCCTCGTGCGTATCCACTACACGCCGCGCCGCCGTGAAACAAAAACGAAAAATAAAACAAGTTGGTGTTCGATCGGTAGAGGTCGTATCATATTATTATTAATACGCGGTGGACAATGGGTGGAGAGACCGAACCGCGGTGGCTATTTAACCACGAATCGATTCCGTTCCATTGCCGATGAAGACGTTCAACTTGGTCGTACGGACATCAAAATATAAAGAAATCATGAACAACTTCAAAGTATTAACTGTAAGTATTAATTACAATAAGCCTGAGTAAATATTGATTTCATTTTTTTTTTCTCGATAAACAAAGCAAATTAATAAACGCTCTTTGAATCTGTTGCATGTATATATATATATTGTTTTTTTTTTTTTTTTTATTATTTATCTCACATTAAATTACTAAACGAATTTTTTTTTTTTAACGTAATGTCAAGGCTTTTGAACTTTCTTCCGTTTGAAGGTTATTAATTGCACGCATTTTTGTGATTCATAAAATATCTACCTGTTCATATATTTTGAATGGCTGAGATATTTTTTTTTTTTTTTTTGTGAACGATTAGGTTTTATTTTTTATTTTTGCGGTAGTACAAACAAAAAAAAAAAGCCGGATATACTTCGCACGATGGGTGTACTTCGCACGACGGGTGGTATTCTCTTGACGGGCGTATTAAATTTTAAAGGAACGATAAATCATTTTCTTCGGTAAAACGATTCTGAACAAAGGAAGTTAATAATATAAGAAAAAAAATGTCCAAAATTTTTTTTCACATTTTCAAAATTTTCTTGCGCCAAAATCTTTTTTATAAGATTTTCTATCTATGTTTAAATTTTCATAAAATTCTGATCAAAAAACGATGGTTTTCGAGTCGTTTTTGTCAAATTTTTCAAAAAAAACATTGAAGAATTGAGAAATTCAAAAAATGACCTCTCTAAAGTACAATCTAGAGGCGAATTGGGTTTCAAAAAGTTATTGATCGAAACTTTTGGACAAGTGT
>JAIPRM010004373.1:0-12601 GCA_025469315.1 Stegophylla sp. TES_Ste_2020 | reverse complement strand
TTTCAAAAAAAACATTGAAGAATTGAGAAATTCAAAAAATGACCTCTCTAAAGTACAATCTAGAGGCGAATTGGGTTTCAAAAAGTTATTGATCGAAACTTTTGGACAAGTGTTTCTATACAAAAAGTTGTACACAGAAAAAAAATAATAATAATAATAAACATCATTGTAAAAACACTAGCTTCTTTACTTCATTCAGAATCTAAAATTACATATTTTGATTAGCTTATATTTTTGTTTTCAAAACAATATTGTAAAGTTATGATCATCTTTTAACTTTATATCGGTACGAATATTTAAAACTAAAAATATCAATAAAAAAATAACTACTTTGCACCTTGGGTATTCTTTGCTCCTCGAGTGGGATAATCTTGTGGGTGTATTGTATTTTAAAGAACCATTCTTCAATAAGACAATTCTAAGCGGAACTTCAGATTACCCAAGACAATTTTTACTTAAAAATTAAAAGTTTTTTTATGATAATAAAAAAAATATATTTTTTACTCTGCCAATTCTATATTAAGAAAAGTAAAAATACATTTTTTACAGGGAAAAAAATTTCTCATTTTTGTTTGAATTAAAAAAGATAGTTTCCGAGTCTTTTGTGTTTGATTTCGAGTAGTTATCCCCAAACTTCGATAAAACTATTGAGAATTTCAAAAAATTACCTCTCAAAAGTACCGTCTGGAGATAAATTGGGATTCAAAAAGTTGCTGATCAAAACTTTTAGACGAGTATTTCTATACAAGAAAATGCGTACACGTAAATATGGAAAAAAGAACAAAGAAAAATAATAAATATCATTGTAAAAAAATTAAAATACGTGTACTCGCGAGAGCGTAAGAAAATATATTACGTATCTTAATTTCAAGTTTTTACCATAAACAAAAATATATATATAGATACCTGTACATATATATATATATATATATTTGCGTCTCTAACGAAGTTCACTCGAAAAACTTTTCTCGTAAAATGTTAGTCGGTCTTTGAAAGCCCGTAGGTACACGTTACATCAGAATTTATCGAATTATCAAAAACAGATTCGGTCCCTGTTGCACGGTTCACTGTGTGTATAAGCCCGCCGCCGCTAAGTTTAATGCGCTTCTGAGCGTTTTATAGTTACGCCATCTTTTTACTTCCTCTGATTATAGCTGTGACCATTGACCAAACTCCGTACGTGACACTACTGACCTAAACTACATACACTGTGATCGCCGCGGCGGCGTAAATACGCAATAAGAAAATGACCGATAACCAGACCTGTTTACACGTAAAGTTCATATTAAAACTCTTAACGTGTTCTACTTTTGTCATGTTTTCTATTTTATTGATTTAGCACTGTATAAGTAGTAACACGGAGTACGCCGAACGCTTGAAATGCGAAAATCAAAACTAAACAATTTTTGTTTTTAAAGACAGATAATATGTCTTTGAATTCTCCGAATTAAGTTTTATTCGATTTACCGCCGTTTTGTTAATTAATATATTTTTCGAATTTCATTATGTCGAGTTTTTCGTATAATATAAACTCAGGAGTTTTGTGTTCCCTGAACAAAAATCGTTTGGCCGTTGTACGTTCATGACAGAGACGGGTTTCAGTCGTGGTAAATCAATCTCAGTTTTTATGCGCAATATGACGGAAAAAAAAATTGTATAAATCCTGTGTATCCTTATAAGTTATGATTATTAAAATATCGTGTGCCCGCAAATAAACCCTCGAAAATATTAAAAAAATGATTATTAATACGTAATGTCGTGTTAGGTACACAACTTTGAAACAGAACATCGATGGTGGGAGGAAATTATAGTCACTTGTGAACTGGATTCGATGACATATTTCCGAAAACACAGAGAACACGTCCCAAACGGCCCTTTTTATATCATATCATATTATATAATCCTCTCATAATTAAAAGAAAAAAAAATAATAATAATAATAGTGGTAATTTTCAACACACCCGCCAATAGTATCTGACCCGAAGAGCGAAAATGTCCGTGGTGCGAAGTATGTTCGGCTTTCTTGTCTATACTTTACTTCTTTTTTTTTTTTTTTTTTATCTAGTAAATAATGAAAAGGAAAAAAAATAATGAGAAAAAAGGTGTTAGAAAATTTTCAAATTTTTTTTTCACATTTTCAAAATTTTCTTGCACTAAAATGTTTCTCATATTATTGTCTATCTATGTTTAAATTTGCATAAAGTTTGGATCAAAAAAAATGATGGTTTCCGAGTATTTTTTGTCAAAAAAAAAAAAAATTAAAGAATTGAGAAATTCAAAAATGACCTCTCCAGAATACCAGTACTTAAGGGGAAATCCGGTTTCAATAAGTCGTCGCTGATCGAGACTTTTGGACAAGTAGATGCATGCGAAAAAGTGTATAAAAAATAAAAATAAACATCGTTGTTAAAACACACTAGCTTCTACGCTTTGTTCGGAATCTAAAAAACGTTTTCTTTTTTTTTCTAATTATTATTTTTGCTTTGTTCCCCTCCCCCCCGCCACCACGATCACCGGCAGGCGTTGGCTGCGTTTTGCGCGTGCGGAGCTCTGGCCGCGCCCGCGGGACAACTGCACCAGCAGCAGCAGCCCGTGCCGATCCTGAAACAGGTGAACCGGCAGAACGAGGACGGCTCGTACAGTTACGGGTACGAGAACGCGGACGGCTCGTTCAAAATCGAGACCAAGTATCCGACGGGCGAGGTGTACGGCAAATACGGGTACGTGGACGAGACGGGCAAGCTGCGGACGGTCGAGTACGGCGCGTCGTCGGCCCGCGGGTTCGAACCGGCCGGCGCCGGCATCACCGTTCCGCCGCCCGCGTGGTCCGTCGAGACCAACGACCTGCACAGGGACGCGCACCGGCCACCGTCTGCCGTCGCCGCTGCGTCACCGCAGTCCGCCGCTGCGTCGTCGCAACAGCAGCAGGACGACTACGACGACGGGCAGTACCGCGAAGACCCGAGCGTGTACTACAAGGCGGATCTGTTGCAGCAACAGCAGCAGTTGCAGCAACAGTTGGCCGAAGCGCGGCAGTCGTCGCCGCCGCCGACGGGCAGACAACAACACGTCCAGTGGACGGGCGGCCAAAAGGCTGCGGCCAAGTTCCAGGACTCCGGCAGACATTTCCAAGCGCATCCGTCGGTCCACGACTTCGATCCGCTGACCGGATCGTTTTCCATCTCGTACACGGGATGAGTACGAAATAAGAGTATTATTATTATTATTATTATTATTATTATTATACCTGCGTTATGTTTTAAGTGTTATTAATTAATTTAGGGCTAATGATTTATATAGGAGTTAACGTGTTTTTCAAAAATCATTCGAAACACAACTAAGTAATATAGAAATGCGTTTCATAACACCCAGGAGTTGTATACAGTTCTCTATAATTTGCATATTTTACATATTTAACTATTTTATCGATACAAGTGCATATTTCACCTATTTTTCAATATTTAATTCAAGTTTTCTTAGTGTCGGAAAATTTTTCCCTGAATTTCCGAAGAGATTAAAATATATTATTTGATATTTTTATTTGTTTAAAAGAATAGAGATTAAAAAAAAAAATTCATAAATAATAGAAGAAGAATTAATAATACATATTATACAATACAATTTTTAAAATATTTTAAGATTTTACAGTGAAATTAATGTTTTATAAGAGATTATTTTAGCATTTTCGCGTATTTTTAGAGCATATTTCGTAAATTTTTTGTAGCATATTTGGTACATTTTTAGAGCATAAATGCATATTATGCATATTTTAAGTTTTTTTTTGGAGCTATAAGTCCCTAGCCCTAGACTTATTATGTACGAGAAGAAAGATAGGAACAAAAAGAAACTCACGGGGGGTTTACGTATACGTCATAATATTATTCTGATTATTATTGTAGCCGCGCGCGCGCGCACGGTTGTAACGCGTCTCGAATAATTAATTATACATTATTATTATTTTTATTTTTATTTTTTTTTTATATATATTCATGTGTATGTGTCTTTAAACCATATTAAAAAAAAATAAATAAATAAACATGTTACTTTGTACATTTTTTTAATACGGTGTTTATTTCACGTGTGCCTTTGTTCGTGTTTCACTCCGGGTACCAATGACAATAATAAAAAAATATAATATAAAGGCATAAAGCATATTATACGAGTAAAGTATATGCGCGAGTTATTTGATACCGATGCATACGAAAATGTGTATCAGGAACCGATTTGATGGACTTAAAGGCGTTGTCTTGTCGTTCGCCTTGGTGAACCGTATTAAGCAAAAAATAATATAATAATAATTATCCGACAAAATATTATGCTGCATTTCCACCCGGGGCGTTTCGAGACATTGAAACGAAAGCGACAACACCCATCCTTGACATTCACCTCGGTTCCAACACATACGTCTGATCGACAATGTTCCGTGATTTATATATATATATATATATATATATATATCGTTTAGTGCACACCCTACTTGAAAAAAAAAATAAAAAATATCGTTCGATATACGATATATGCGTGAGAAGACTATCCTTTTATTTCTCGCTCCTGTTTTGTAAAAAATCGTATTAAAAATATTTGCTTTTCAATATAAACTTGTTATTATAGGGTTGTGGTGAAAGGCGAATACAAATACAATATTTAACCTTGTAATAACCCTTTTGAATCAATGGAGGGGCAACAGTAAATAATAGGTACCTTTTAAATATAATATAGACGCCAAGATTATTGTTTCTCAGTTTATTGTTAGAGAACAACCCGAACAATGTTACGAGTCAGATCAGTGGTAAGTACGATTTACACATTACTCACTAGGTATTATTATATTATATAGTATATGTCGTACATTGCTTCTATTTAGGATCAGATTAAACGAAATTCAAACAAGTTATCTCAGCTACTTCTCTATGTTAATTATTTGTTATTACTTTCAACGGCTTACAGAAAATAGTTTTACGTTTTTTAAAACAAAACGTTATAGCAAACACATTGCATATATTATTGAATATAATATAATTCAGTAAGTCAGAAACTCAGAACTGTTAGAAGTTACTATTAGACGAAGTTTTTAGTGTACTCCAACTCTATTGGAGGTTCTCATTAATCAATTAACTCTAGTTCATTTATCTCGAACGCCGACTGGTATAGCAATTCAATTATAGTGAAAAATAAAAAATAAACGCTTTGCGGTAATTGGTTAGTTCGGTTTAATGTCGTCATATATAACACAGGGTGTTATATAACCCGTAGACTGAAAAAGGGCTGAAAAATAAATAAATATGAATTACGTCATTTCGAGGGTTTCTATTATTTTCTAACGCGTACGTGTGCAGCACAAATTTAACCCGAGGCATTTTGTGGGTTATCTACCTCGATCATTGTTTTTGAATATCACAGCGGTGTATGACCTCGAGATCATCCAATTCCCACGATCAAACTATTGTGAAATTAATCAACTGGTGCATACGGGAGGTCCAAATATCTGGCGCCTCTACATACATATTATGTATTGTATATAATATAACCGTCTTTTGTATCAGAAACAATGAATGCACTATCACTCTACAGTATTTTATACTCGCAGATAATAATTGTGCTGTTGGGCTTGTATGCATCATGCTCCAGTCAAGATGTCGAAGACTACTATAGTAAAGACGACCAATCAGCAGTGTCGGCGAGGAAGAATCAAGATGTAGCTATACTTAAACAAATTCATAGGTAATAATCAAAATTATATATAATCATCGACATTTGCTTAAAATATACGCGTTAAGTTGAAATTGAATACACGTGACTTTGAAGTGGTCGAATTGGGTTAAATGAATCAACGATGGCACTTAATATATTGTTTGAAAAGAGCCAGTGAATAATGAAATATTCAACATTAATTGTAATTTTTGTTAAAAGAAAATATACTTTTAGAACAATAAAAAATTATAAAAGAATAATATAACTAAGTATAATAATGATTAATTAGGTATTTAATGTTTTTAGTAGTGGAGCTACAGAATCTATTAGTTTGACTCTGATGTATATTTTTTTTTATTATAAAATTTGTGTGTAAAAAAGATTCGTCAACCTTTCATAAGACTAAAAATTCCATCTAATTCTTAAAAGAGTTTCCGAAGTACAAGATAAACTAACGGACAATTTTCGTAAAGGTTTTGGTAATTTTGTTAAAATTCTGAAAGCAATTATCTTATATAAAAAAAAAAATGTTCACGGAAAGCTTATCATTTTGTAGAATTGAGAAAAATTTTGAAAAATGTTGAATAAAGCTTAATACTTAATCAATAATGGATGTTTGTGGTATTACTTTTTTAGATATTTTTATCCCATACAATATGCAATTTCCGGTTTTAACGCCTGCAAATTACATTCATGTAAGGGGCGTCATTTGAGGGAGTACAGGGTGTGCATTCGCACCATTTTTTTACAACGTTTATTTTGGCCTCCTAAAAATAAATTATAAACGCTGGTAAATCAAAGTGTTTTATATCAGATATTGAATATGTAACTTTTTACCATTTTTGTATTGTGTTTCATTTCAAAAACTATGTGATATGGTCTAAAAATAAAAATATATTATCTCTATTATTTTGGGAGTTATAACTAAATAGCTAAAATTGATTTCACGTTAATATTTATTTCGGTATTTTCAGTAAATTTGTCAGTACTTTTTCTAAAGTAACTACTAAAGTTCACTGAATTCTACTCAGAAATGTTTTTGCTAGTATTACTTTTTGTCTTTATTTTCAAATTTGATATAACGCGTCCTCTTTGCACACAAATTGATAAATACTCAACACTAAAATATTAACAATAAAAAAGTGAATACGAATAGAATACATTGTTAAAGCGACTAATTCAATATGCCCTCAACTACCAGACGTACTTATCTCGTCAGACGAGCGAAGTAACCCCGAGGACGAAGCTTTCACCACATGTAATATCCGGCTAACATTTTGTAACAATCGTTTGACTAATTTCAAGATATATTTACATTAATATTTTCATAAAATACGATAATAAGTATTAATTTTTGCTTTCGATAAAGTATTAAAGGAACAATTGTAACAATTAATTCTGAATTTCGAGGAGAGCAATTAAAAAAAATGTTTTTTTCTATATTTATCGTTATGGACGGTAATTTTTTTCAAAGTTTTGTTTTTTTCATGTTTCATTATTAATGTATAATCATGACACACAAAAACCTTAAAAAATTTCCACATAGAAAATAAAAAAAAATCAATTTGCTCTCCAGGAATTTTAGAAATTGGTTCCTCTAACACTAGTCTTTCGATGATAAATCCCATCGTGGTAATACTTTTAAAAACTTTATCTTAATTTCGTGTTCAATACCCACGTAAAATATGAAATCCTATTATTCATAGGGGAAAAACGGTAGTTTAGTTTGATCACACGGTCGATCACTATTCTCATCATATCATATTTATCAATCTCTGCCGATTTAAACATATAAAATAACGGTGCACAATAATAATTATCGTCGAAATCCTCATTAACTACTAAATCACATTCATCTTCTAGTTTAAATAGCTTCAAAATAATAAGTGTAACGCGGTTTCGCATAACGTTACGAGTAATCGCATTCCTATGCAATATATTGCACACTTTAAAAGGCTTCAGACTTACCAGGATTCTGGCGCCTCACAATGAATCACAAACACGCACGTCATGATTAATCAATTCGGTGGCGAATCCTAATCAATTTGGGTTGTTCGCGATTAGTAATGTGGGATAGTTAAAAAAAATAAAAAATAAATGAAAGCCCCTAAACAGTTACGAATGGCGAGATTTAGAACGCGTGGACAATAGAGTATTAGATTAAGTCGTGGAAAACCAAAATATATATGTCATATTATTGTCGCCCGTCGTAGAGGACAGGTAATAATCCATTGTCTGTGGGCATTTATTGGCGAAAACCTACTCAAACGTAATAATAAAAATAAACAGCGTGCAAATCGCGCGGTATTTATCACGCGCCTCACGTTATATATTGTAAACAAAAATCCATTATTTTTACCACGTCAGCAATATGTATTTATTAATCTCTCATCGTTTTGTCACACGAATTAGTGGCGACGGAATTGGATTTACGTTTTAAAAAATTTTCAATTTCGATTCCCGTTAACGCGATGATGCGTCAACGCCAGAGACCCGTTTTAATTTGACCGATTTCGGTTTTTCCGTCGCGTAAATCGAGGGCGGGGGAAGTATGACGCAATGAGAGTCAGAGAGAGAGAGGAGAGAGAGAGAGAGAGAAACGGACCGCTAACACACAATAATAACATACGACGATACACGCGAAATTACTCAACGTTTCCTGCACACCGTAACCCTGGGAAGTCCCAGAACAATGCGATTTTTTTTTTTTTTTTTATGTAAAATTCGGAGAGCTGTTGTACGCACAAAGTTTCACCGGACGCTGGTCGGGCGAGCGCACGCGAATAATAAAATTATTTTAAATCCGAATCGCGTATGCATTTGCAACGTGTTGTTATGCTCGTCTGCACGTACAACACACATGATGCCGTGTTTATTTCCCGTCTAATTATTTTTTTTATGATAATAATGTAATAATATTGGAGACGAGTCTCTTACGTGGACGCGAGAGATACGACGATACTACACCACTATCGTTACGTCGTCAGTCGTGTGGGAAAAAAAGAATAATTCGGATACAGTCAGTGGCAATGATGCGATTATCATGAGATCTCATTGTTTTCATATTTTATATTATTTTAGAGATTTCAACGATTGATTATTACAACAAAACACAATGGTTAACGTAGACGTGTCGCCAAATCAGTAATGATGGTGTTGGTCACGTGGCATTTTCCGTAGCACCGGTGGACAGTAATAATTTAGTAATGTTTTCTTAAAAAAAACTAATTTTCCGAGAATACGAATTACACAGAGTGGTTTTATAACATATAAAAGACACTCGTGAACAAAACTGCAGATGAGATTTGTATAATATACTCTAGTTCTAAGAATTTTTTATACCTTTAAAACCTCTAAAATTATTGTATGATGAATATTGCCAGTTTTATCCTATTTTCGACTGAAAATTCAAAAAACAAAAATCGAATTTCTTACGAAACCACATATGAATCTCCTCTACAACATTGTTCATAAATATTTTTCATATGAAATCTCTGCAATTTATATGCTCAAAAAGTGCAAATACGTTTTTAAAGGAATTTTTCGAATACACGTTTTGGTGAAACGTTAAATCGTTTGAAAATTTCCATCGTATAATATTCGAAACGGGTAAATCTATTTTACAAAAATAAAATATACATTATGTGATTATAACGTAGGTACAGCGGTGTTACACTTTGACCAGTGTTGTTTTGTATACTCGATATTCAGAGTAATTTTGAATTAGTGCACATGTGAGATTTGTTCGTTAAAATGTGCATTAAAACTGTGAAACGTAAAATTGACCAAAAAAGGCTGCCTTTAAAAAATATCGGAGATATACCTACATACTTTTTATTAATTCTGTTTGCTTCCAATATGTTCTAGATGTGAAGTTTCAAGTGTAGCTCGAAAATAAAAATAAATAATTAATCGAGATTTCTTTTTAAATTCTACTTTTAAATTATGTTCATCATTTTTTTTTTTTCATCGGCAATATTGTAATAATATTGAGTGAAACAAGCAAATCTCCAATAAAGGTTTGGTTAGTTAGGTTAAGTTCATCTTCATTATAAAAATGGTAATATTATAACGTCAGTTGGTGATATTATGACTTATTTAACAATACCATTAAATTATTTGCGTTTTAGTTATAAAAATCGTAAAAAAACGAATAAATTAATTTCATTAGAGATTTAGACATCAATATTTTTCTAAAAATTAGATTTACAAAATGACTATTTTGATTTTTTTCTAAAACTACAGTATACAATTTTAAATTTAGAAATTTGGGTTCTAAGAAAAAAAATAAAAATTATGCATCATTGCTGTAGCAAAAAATTTAGAGAGAAAAAAAAGTTAAAATTATTAATTGAAAAAAAGTTATTCCATATGTCAGATCATTCTGATACAATTTACAATTTAGCTCGCAAATTATTATTATTATTATTATTTTTTTTTAAATAAATGGCCCGTGGGAAATTTGAGTTTAACACCACCTGATGTACACCGTTCGTAGACTCACATCGGGAAGAGAATGGTCGAGAGACAATAGAAATTTATAATCGTAACTTTCGTGTTTTGGAGGGTTTATTCGCGTGTTACGAATAAATGTTATGTATTTTTTTTGCCTAAATTTTGTTAAAATATAGCTTTTTGTTTTTTTTTCATCCCCCCCCACTCTCTCTCCGCAGACATAACGAAGACGGATCGTACACGTACGGGTACGAAGGAGCGGACGGATCGTTCAAGATCGAGACGAAGACGCGGTCAGGCGAAGTGACAGGCAAATACGGTTACGTGGACGACTCGGGCAAACTGCGCGTGGTCGAGTACGGCGCGAACAAACACGGTTTCCAACCGTCGGGCGACGGGATAACCGTGCCACCGCCTACGTTGGTCCAGTCGCGGCCGGAAGAAGAAAACGACAGCAGCGACGACGTCGAGGAACTACCGTCCGAAATGCCGGCGAAACCGCAAAAGCCCCTGTTCCAACAACGCAAAAACGACAATGACGACGACGGCGCGTCGCCGGCCGAATGGGCCGTACGGTCGTCTGACGGCCAATCGTCGTGGTCGTCGCAAAAGCCGGCCGCGGTGGCGTCCAGACAGCGGACACTGGCCCCGTTGTACCGGCCCGCACCCGCCGCTCGTCCAAAGTCGATACCCCCGCCATCGGGCCCGGAAGCTCCGTCCGGATCGTATCGGTCGGTCCAGGACTTCGGACGCGGCCGCGCGGCCGACCAACAGCACTCGTCGTATCAGACGTACGAGGACCACCAAGACGACCTGGTGACCGAGCCGCAACCGTTGTACCGACCGGCCGCCGTCAAACCGTCCAGGCGTAACGGCGGCTCGGCGGCCAGGACCGCTGTTCCTTCGGCCCGAGCCGTGCCCCGGCAAATGAGAACCGGCGGCATCCTCGATCAGCTGGTCGAACAGTACGCGTTGCCGCGGTCCGGGTCACCGGTGTCGCACAGCGTGTCTTTCGGTCTGGACCAATGACCGCCTGTCCTCGACGAGAAGTCTCGGTCGTGTAAATAATAAATCATATATAGTTGTGTTTATGTATTACCTACTATTGTTATAATTATTAAAAATTAAAATGCGTTTCGATGTGTAAAAAACAAACACATTGTATTTACAATCGATTTAGAACAGATTAAAATTTTTTTTTTTTTTTTTTAAGTTTTATGACGAGGTCGCTCGCTTGATTTTCCAATGATATTTGATATTTATACCCCGTGTGAGATTATAGTGCGCCTTGTAGTTCCACTGTTACAACATTAATTAAATAAGTAACTTGAAACGGCAGTGAAACACACTTGTGCGTACAGGACCGGCGTTAGACGATATTTATACATAGGCAAAATGCAAATTTGCCTCCATTTTATTTTATAACCCTCTATTCACCTCTAAACTATAATATCCTCCAACTTCTAATACCATAAACCACAGTGAATAACTCACTAAAAATGTTAATTTCTTATTTAATTAGACAATAAATAAATTACAGACAGCAATTAATTATCTATAATTAAAGCATTCGTTATTTAAATGATGAAAATTTATAGTTTACCTAACTACGTTAATTTAAAGTTTTTATTTTTATACAATTTTAATCTTTCTGGGTTTTAACGCTGCAAACTCTTGGCTTGTATCTTTGCCATGTCCAATTTGTTTGATGTATCATGAAAGAGTTTCTAAACAAAACGCAGTTAACAGATTTTAGGCGATAAGAATCAACATACTGTCAATACTTGAGATACTGACAATCTGACATATTACGGCGCATCATGTAGGTGATACTCAACACATACATAATAGCACATATTATAATCTTTATTTGAAATTATAATTTTAGTTTAAACTACATAGGTGATGTTTATGTATATAATTCGTTATCTTAAATTTTATTTCTGTTTATTTTGTAAACGTATACTTCAAAGTACACAGCAGCAAGTACCACGTTTATTGAATATTTTAAATTAATAATGGTAAGTGAATATTTCGTCGTCTGTTCTGGTACGTTTATCTTCCTAGTGTTATGTTTGGTTTTTTTTTTTTTTTTTTTTGAAGAATTTTATTTAATATATTTGCTTATAAGTCATTAAGAAAATGCCACCCCAGTTATAGACCTGTGTTGCCTATGTCTTTCACTGGCCCTGTGTGCATAGTTTTTTTTAAAAATGGTAGAACTATATATTGTAAAAGCCAAACATACATCGCACCGTGGGTGAATCTTTTCTCCTCTAATATAGGATAATTTCGGTGAGTGCGTTGAATTTTAAACAAAAGATAAGTTAAATAAAAAAGCGGACATACTTCGCACGATGGGTGTACTTCGCACGATGGGTGTACTTCGCACGACAGGTGGTATTCTCTTGACGGGCGTATTATATTTTAAAGAAACGATAAATCATTTCTTCAG
>JAIPRM010004372.1:0-23134 GCA_025469315.1 Stegophylla sp. TES_Ste_2020 | reverse complement strand
AAATTTTTATTTTTTTTTTTTTTTTTTTTTTTTAAAAAAATATCAAAATTTTGAAAAAAACGACTCGGAAACCATAATTATTTGATCCGAACTATATGGAAATTTAAACATAGACAGAGAATCATATATGAAAGATTTTGGCGCAAGATAATTTTGAAAATGTGAAAAAAAAATTTTGGACATTTTTCTAACATTTTATTTTCTCATTTATTTTTTATATTTTTAACTTTCTTCGTTCAGTATCGTTTTATTGAAGAAATAATTTATCGTTTCTTCAAAATTCAATACACCCGCCAAGGGAATCCCACACGTCGTGCGAAGAACATCCATCGTGTGACGTATGTCCGGCTTTTTTGAATACTATTAGAGCCATTGAAAGATCCAGAAATTATTCGAGGAGAACGAGGGTGGTCAATTAAAATATATCCAATACTAGATTTAGTCTTATTCAGACTAAATAATAATAAATTGCAAATAATATTAACAATACTAATAATATATACAAAAATATTTAAAAGATATAATATTAAGAAAACTTAAGGTCGACACGAACTTTCATGTTTGTATTGAATGATTGTTGTGCATTGCATATAGAATTCATAGAACAGAGCAGATATGTCGCGCAGGCTATTAGTGTACTTAAAATTACATAACAGATTCAACACTTTGGTATATTATCGAAAATGCAATATTTAAAAGTTTATATTCAAAATCCTTTCGTCCTATGAAAAACGCGACGACACGCAGAGCTCAACAATAAGTATGCAATAAACATATTAACTAAAATACATAAAACAATATATATATAAAATATTTTGTTCGTTTCACAAGCTATATAAATTATGTTTTCATAAACCCGTGTTTGTGCATAATGTTCAATAAATTTATTTTTATGAATTTTCATAATATAGTTTATGCATTTGTCTTCAGTTTAAACGTATCGTGCAAAAATTTACCCCCACGCGCACTTGCTACGTAATTCCAACGTATATAATAATATCATATTTGATGTGCGTAGGTTAATGATATTCACTGAACTCGGCGATATGCACGCGCGTTTTTCGAAAAACGGTATAGAACGTCGTAAAAATCCATATTATAATAAAGATCGTCGCAGGTACACGGTGTAACGAATTATTATTAAGTATTCGAATGACTTTTTTCAAGAAGCGTTTGTACTTTTATTTGAATTCATTTTGCGAAGAAAAAAAAAAAAATGCCCGAAAACATAATATTCCCAAGTAGAACTGTTTCTCGGTATTTATACAATACTTACTAAAAGTACCAACCTGTCCTTATAGTTTTCGGATATAGTTCCTTCGAAAAAAAAAAAAATGCGAGTTTGCTTAAATTTTAATGAGTTAACTAAAATGTTCTTCATAATATTATATTGATTCAAATACTTTTATACAAAATGAAAAAATAGAACTTTTTCGCGAAATTAATTGTGAAAACCAAAACGACAGGACCGTATCATAATATAATGTTTACAAAAGAATAATATTTTTACCGAATAAAAAATGGAAATATTAGCATTTACTCGACCGATGTTCAAGTCCAGGGACGTAGCCAGGATTTTATTTCGAAGAGGGTCCAGTTAACAGGAAAAAAAAAGGGAGGGGACATACTTCGCACCTTGTGTGAGATACTCTTGGTGGGTGTGTTAGGTTTTAAAGGCACGGTGAATAATTTTTTCAATAAAAAGATTCTGAGTGAAGTTTCAGTTAGTAATAAACATCAATATTTGTTAATTTAATATTGAGTACGTTTGATAATTTGTTTTATTCACATAATATTATTATCTGAATATCATTTATGATAAGGTATTTTTGAAATGTTCATGATTTCAACAATATTACTTTAGGAATTGGCAATAACAGAATAATCAGTGTTCATTTAAATATTGGAGAAAATAATTAATTTGGCGTGTTTTGAATTTTTTATGACTTATGATTAAAATTGCCACAACTGGTTTTAATAAAAATGTCAATATAAATTAACTTTTATAAAAGAATACTGGTACCCATATAATAAAATGAAATAAAAGGAAGAAAAATCTGCCATTATTTGGTTTAATTGACATTATTTGAACTGTAATTCTAAAATTTAAACAGTTGTAAAAAATTATTTAGATGACCAGTTTTCATGAATATTAAACCAGGTGTATAAAAAAGGAATCATTTGATAATAGAAAATATTAGTGAAATTTAAATTTTAAAAGTTTTGAAACAATTGAAAAGAAAATCGTTATATTACGTAAAAAATCCCAGTTTCTTACAAATTCTAACTTTAAACGGTTAGAAAATCAAAAGTTAATTGACTTAAGATATTCTTATTTATTTTTCGGATTAATTAAACATATATTATGTGAGTAAGTTTATGTTATATTTTTAGCTAATAACATCAAGATTGAAGAATTTTATTAGATAAAACCTAACAAAACATAATTTTATTCTAAAATACTGTAATTATCCAAAAAATGGTCAGATTTTGATGACAATTTATGAAAATTTTAAGTTATTAGTTCAAAATTTTTTCGAAGTTATGATGAAATTAATAAAATCGATTTTATGAAAATCTTATTTGCGCATAATTTGCTGATTTTACTCAATTTTTCAATAGGTTCTCCTCGTTTTTAAAAAATTATTGAGAATTTTGAAAAATGACCTCTCTAAATACCACTTGGGTGTGATTTCTGATCTTCGCGATTATTATATGGTTTAGTTTTTTACTAAAATGTTTATATAAATTTATGTACGTACTCACCATATCATTTGATAATTTGTTCTCTAACATATACATAATTAATTACTAGGTATACAAATACAAAAAATTGTCATCGATGATATTTCGGAGGGGGTCCGGACCCCATGGACCCCTCCCCTGGCTACGTGCTTGTTCAAGTCGTATGCCATAAAAGTATACTCAGTATACATAACCGTACCGTAATCAAATTCGTTTAAATCGATTATTGAACACATTACGCGTGAGTTTGTAATAAAACATTGATGTAAATGGTTTTGTTTTGGCATTTTCTAGAGCTTATACGTCATACCGTGCACGGGTGAATACGAAGACAAACTCCTCATGGAGCGATGCACTGCAAGAATCGCGTCCTACGAATTCCTTTACGCTCCGGTGGCGGTATTAATCGCCGACACGATTTGTATTCCAATTTATTTCAAAAAAAAATCACTCAAACAATTGTGCATAAGGTTTAATGATATTATGAAAACGAATTTCGTTATATTTACGTATTTTCTATTTGACTAACAAATGAACGTTTTACAAAAAAAAAAAAAAAAAACGAAATAACTTAAATAAAATAAATATATAACTTTTATCTCAAAGAGGCGTGACGACTACAGCAAGTGAGAAGCAGATATCCGCAGAAAGTGTTTAATATAATAAAACTGCTGCCATGTACTAAAATCTAGATTTAAAGTCTATAAAAACAAAAAAAAATAATCTAAGGCGAAACAAAAATTCTATATTTAAATGAATCTGAAATATTGCTCAACAAAAATAATATAAGCAATATTTTTAACCATTTAAAATTCCGTAATTCAATAAAAAGAAAAAACACGAATACTGTTCGTATCTCAAATTATATTGGTTTTGGTAGAAGTTCCAACATTCTCCTACACACAGCTTCTTTGTTCCTTCACGATATTTTGACAACATATGCGTTTCAATTAAACTCTGATTTTTAAAACAGATAGGCCCGATGAGACATCATCTAAATAGCTAGTCATACAATAATTATCAACAGTGCTTTGTTCAGGTTGATTTTCAAAATAATTTTCACAATTCGAATTTTGAGTTAAGAAAACAATGTAGTTATCTTATAAGCTGAGAATTCACACTTTCTTATAAAATTCAAAACCCTACAGTAATAAGTAATTCATTGAAATAATTAACTAAACTACTGTTGGTTGCGCGAAAGAATACCTTAAAAAATGCAGAAACATTTGGTACTTGGAATTTTCATCGAAAAATATCAGAATCCCATGTGCCAATTATATCTTTAGACATCAGAGTTCTGTCCAATGTCAGAATATAGCAAATGTTTGCAATCATTTATTGAAGTCACCATTGACAACTGTAATAATTCTTCAAAACGATACTTATTATTTCGCATTTGATGAGTTAAATATTTTCAGAAACTCACATTTTTGTCCTGTGTTTAAGTTCTTTAATCCGTAAACTCTAGCTCATCGTGTTGGCGCTCGAAATATTTGCATTCTTCAGGCAAAAGTTGACTTTCAACCAAGAAAATATACCATTTTTATTTTTACGATATATTATATACCTTATTTTCCTTGCCTCGCATTTTGTAAATTCTTAAATCGAAATTCCTTCCGAGTAATACTGTTTATGCTATGGTAGTCTGTAAAACAGAATTTCGGCGCCAGTAAAACCGATCGAATTCTCCAGGTAACGTAATGATTTACCGAAATTTTAAAATTAATATGAAAAATTTGACAAATTAATTGCACAAAAAAATCATTATAATATACATACCATTTAACTCACTTCTATTTCAGCTCGCTTTTGTATGATATACTATTGATACATTACTCATAAAGTGAAGAATGTCTGTGAAGGAAAAGGAATGCTGATTTTTGTTGTTGTATATAAACAAGTATTTTGAAATCGCTTATAACAATATCTGTCCGTCTCCAATTTTCATACATACTCCTACTGATATAATAATAATTCTGTTTTTATCGTCATTACATTATAAAAATATTTAATGTTCCTTGAATTCGGTCGATTGACTTCTACAAGTATGCAATTTAGGGTTTCGCATCATTTAGACGAATGTCAATTCAACGCTTTTTGTTATTTTTATCCAAAATCATAACATGAGCTACCATGATAATATAATATGACA
Organism: Stegophylla sp. TES_Ste_2020; assembly: GCA_025469315.1. Taxonomy (NCBI): domain Eukaryota; kingdom Metazoa; phylum Arthropoda; class Insecta; order Hemiptera; family Aphididae; genus Stegophylla; species Stegophylla sp. TES_Ste_2020. The sequence goes on along the minus strand of JAIPRM010004372.1, from coordinate 18,237 downwards.
AATGTATTCAAAAATCAGGTATATATAACATTAATATTATTGATAAAATAATTAAATATTAAAATTATATTCTAAAAATTTAAAAATCATGTGAGTACAACATGTCATTTTTGAAAAAAATTTTGCAATTAGGTCTGTGTGTGTATATATATATATATTACAAATATTGAGTGATTACGTATAATTCATCAGTGCCAAATGACACCACCCCTCTACATTTTTATTGGTCCTGTGAAGATTTTACGTACACGTATACCTACTTACGGATTTTTTTTCCAATAAAGACCTAATTTTTTGAATAACTTTTTTATATATTACCATTTGATGTGTATTTCGACAATTTAGCTGATTGCTTTATTTTAGAGATATTTTGCAAAAAAATTTTATTCGATCCGAGTATTATTAAATTCTCAAAACAATTCTTGTGAGGCGTAGGTTGTTTTCTCAATCAAAGAACACATATTTTGTCGAAAGGACTGTGCGCGGTTATTAGATGGAATCAAAAGAAACATTGATGGTCCCTATAGCAATATGCCAATATACATAACTTTCAACGCCAGTTTATAAAAATATGAGCAAATCGTATAATACATCGTATAATATTTACACTTCACCGCTATCGAGTGGACTAGTGTATTCAACTTCAGATGGGTCGTGTAAACTTTAATATCGGGTCACGATAAGTCTTCTCTTCCGTATACCGCATATCAAATCATAAATAACAACCATAACATCAAATGTTTCATATAATAGCATCATTGTTGGAGACATGCATTCGAATATAATAATTTACGAGTAAACAAGGGTTGAAATGTTTAAAACGATGTACCTATTTGAAACACCTAGTTTTAAAACTATTTAAAACACATTCAAATGTTTAAAACACAGTTATGTTTTAATAATTTTTAACAATGTTTCAAACATCTGTTTTCTATGAGTTAATTTAAATCAGTTTTTAGGTAAAATTTTAAATAATCTTATTCAACAATTATTATTAGAGACCTTTTTGTTATTATATTCTATCTACCCCAAAAAATTAAGAAAAATTATCTATCTTTGTTTAAATTTTCATGAAGTTTGATCAAAAAATGATGGCAAATTAAGTAAAAAATAGAAGTATTTGAGAAAATATTCGTATATTAAATGCTCGAGCACATACTGAAAATGTTAATAATTTTGAAAGGGTTTTTACCTTATTATCTATCATATTATGTCCTGAGTTAAACGAGAAAAAAATAGCTCACTCACTTATTTAAGATACGGTAAAACTTATTTTATTTTCACGAATAATTAATACGCTTGACATTGTTCAATAATTGCAAGGCATAATAAAAACAAAACTGAAAATAATTGTCATGTATATGCTTCGGGGTCGAATCGTTTAGTCGGAGAAAATGTTTACGGAACGAGTCTAAAAACATAATTTGGTCGAGCACAGAGTTTTATAAGTCAAAACGATTAAAGCTTTTATGTTTACAACACAAATGCAAACTCTAACATGTGTTTGATACGATACGTGCAAAACTCAAAAACGACCATTCGATGAGCATATTATTTTGTTTAAATTTCTTAGACTCGTAAAATCTAACCGCGATCGTTAGAATTTTACGAGTTTTTCTACGTTATAACAATATATTTTGAATTCGGAGTAAATAAAGCATCACGCACGCACGTTCCGTCTGATTTATAGGATTACTCTACAGGGTGTTCATATTATAATCACATCTGTGTTCGACTATCAAACTTATTTCGAATTTCGTCAAAACACCGCTACACAGTCGGCTGCAAACAAGGCACACTTTCAAAACCGAAGTAAAATAGAAATAATAATAAAAAGCCGGACATACTTCGCACGATGGGTGTACGTCGGGGTGTTCTTCGCACGTCGGGTGGGATTCTCTTAACGAGTGTATTTAATTTTGAAGAAACGATAAATCGTTTATTCAAAAAAAATGATTATGAACGAAGAAAGTTAACAATGTAAAAAATAAATGAGAAAAAAAATGTTAGAAAAATGTCCAAAACTTTTTTTTACATTTCGAAAATTTTCTTGCGCCAAAATCTTTCTTATATTATATTCTATCTATGTTTAAATTTTCATAAAATTCGGATCAAAAAATTTCCGAGTGGTTTTTGTCAAATTTTGGGTAGTTTTTTCCAAAAAAAAAAAATTGAAGAATTGAGAAATTCAAAATATGACCTCTTTAAAGTACCATCTAGAGGCAAATCCGGTTTCAAAAAGTAACTGATCGAAACTTTTAGACAAGTATTTCCATACGAAAAGTTGTACACAGAAAAAAAATAATAAATAAACATCATTGTAATAACACTAGCTTCTTCACTTCGTTCAGAATCTAAAAAGAACTGCGTTTTTCTGATATTAATAGTGACAATTTTCCTCTCTGCACGTGAAGTTTTACATTTTTAACGAGGCCATACATAATACAATACTTGTTTGCCCGGGAAACATTAACAATTAACATGATAAATGAATGGAATACATTTAGAAAAAAGAAAAAAAGAAAAAAGAAAAGAAAACACTACTCGAATCTACGTGCAAACACACACGCGTGCACACAATACTCTGGGATTCGGAACTCAGAAATCTTACAAGATTAATTGAAGCTGTAATTTAACTCGTATTCAGATGAGAATAAAACAGTTGATAGGTACGATGGCTTGCGCAGGCGTTACTACACACGGAGGACGCGCGCGACGTGTAAAGTTTTCGGAACACGAGTCTCCACTGCCGAGCACATTGTTGCGAGCAAATACTCGGTTTTTATTAAATTTTACAAAACTTAGACGCGTGTTTATGAACAATAAAGTATTTAAAACATTTACCTACATCCGAACTGTGCAAACAATGAACGTTTTAATGCCGTGCCGCCACTGAGTATAGTTTCGCTAATAAATCTCGATTGCTTTAATTCGGATTCACAGACGAGCGTTTCACTGACAGGAGAACGCGAGCGAACGTGAGTGTTGTTGTTGAACTGCAGTGGCGTACGGGAAATTCTCCCGAAACGGGGATAAATAAAAGATTTCTATTCTCGTTTGATTTAAATTCGATATGTTTTTGGAAAAGCAAAATTATCATTTTAACCATTTGTTACATTGTCAGGGAAATAATTGTCTCCTTCTTCCTCCCCAAAATAAAAAATTACCACAGTGACATTTTTTTAGAAGAATTTATAAATTAGATTTGAATGAATTCATATTAGATACCTGGTGATCGAAAACTTTAAATCACCATTAATGTGTGATAAAAACAAATAAAAACCAAAAAAAAATTCAGATATTATCAAACTTTTGTTAATTTATTTGATAATTTTGTTGCATCTGTTCTTTACTCGGACAGTAAATAGTAATTAGTCAATTTATTTAGTTTTTAGAATTATTATTTTAGATGTATCGCTAAATTACTTAAAACTAATTATTATGTGAAATTAATGTAACTACTAAAATTGTTTTCAAAAACGATGTGTATAAATATCGGTTTAAATTACTTATTATGTGATCTAAAAATTAAATGAGACTATAGTAGTTTTGTTTTGCCGGCTATATTCACTCAAAAATGAAGTATAAAAAAATACCATCATGAAACTTAACCTATTTTCAATGTCTTTTCACATACAAAAAAACATATAATACGGATGAAAGGGAGGGCCTTTAGCCTTCTTTTTCAGTGTACGTCACTTGAACAACGTCAATGTTGAATTATTTGGAAATTAAAATAAAAAAATGGTATTTATTATTTTATCGTGAAAGTTGTAATCATAAACTGTACATACCATACCAGGCATACCAACTCCGTGGTACGCGAAATATTCGAATACTATTTGTTATATAGAAGAGACGAAAATAAAATAAGAATTTCATACGGAAAGTCAAATTTTTTCGTTACTTAATGAATACAATTAATAAAATATTTAAATAATTTAAAACAAAACCATAAATCATAAGCGGATATTATGTCACAACTTTTTTTTCGCGCCATAGGTATTCTTCACTCATCAGATCAGGTTTTTGGAAAATCCTAAAAACCTTATACTCAATTAATATTTTTATTAATTGCAAATGAACCACACTCGGTATTCATAAAAAAAAACACAATAGTTAAGAATCGATATAATGTTTTTCAAACATGATGTGTACATTATAAAGAAAATGCAGTTAATTTTGTTTTGCTTTTAATTTCGACGATCTGAAATATTTGAAAAAACATTAGATCAATATATTTTTATTGTATTTTTTTCATACATACCTATATTTGTTACCTTTGTATTATTTTTCATTTTTAGTTAATAAATATTCATTTTGTACAAGGATAAAGAGTGTAATATCACTACAGTATTTAACCAAAGCACAAATTAAAACCTAGGAGTCTAATCGTAACGATGGCAAATAAATAGTGTTCATAAACGTATATTTACTTAAACGCGAAACAACTAGTTTCCACTTGAAACAGTAATAGTATAAATAAAACAATTATAGCGACTATTAATATTATTATAAGTGTAAAGGAAACGTGATGTAAATAATTAACCGGTAGATGAATAATAATCACTTTAAACGACGAATTTTCATCTGCTATATACACGTTATAATAATTCATAAGACGATTAAGAACGGAAAATCGGTAAGACGATCAAATTCGATGGACAAGAACCGTACCCGGAATCAAGCCTCAGTTCTATTCTGAAATTACGGAATTAACTCCAACCAGCGTAAAACTGGATGAACTAAGCCACAGTGTTTCCTTTTTGGTGGATGAGAATGATCTAGGAGAGACGAGGTTAATCTGTCCACGGATAGTGTCAAATGCCAACAAGCGCGTGATATCAATTTATAATATTAAATTATTAATATTTCTCAAATTATCGTTCATGTCGACTCGACGACTACAACCCCGAATGGAACGACCAGCTGCCGTCTGACCGTTAAATTGCATACAGTTGACACCGTGGTGGCATTGATGTTTCACATTCGCAGAACTGTCACTAAATTACTTGAATATGTGGTCGACTCTTGACTGGTCCAGCTAACCGCGGTTTAGATTACACGACAAATACATGCGTCAAAAATAAATTCAACACACACACACATTCGCGGTGGCAATTTCAATTTCAAAACCAATACACCGGAAATACTTCAAAACCGATTCACTAGAAAATTGTCACGTTCGGAGCAAAAACTAGATATTGTCTGATGTACGTACATATGCGTTTGTGTAGCATGTCTGATGTAGTTATGTTCCGAGAAATTTTTGTATGAAACTTATTTACTGTCCACTCCAGTGGCGGATTTACGCCTAGGCAACCGAGGCACGTGTCTAGGGCGCAACATCATTTGGGGACGTTGAAAATTTTTAGTATTTCATGTATTACATTATAATATAATAAAAATATAAGAATAATAAAAAGAAAAATAAATGAATAAAAATAAGAATTTTATGTTTTTTAAAGTATTTATATAATGACTGATAATAATATATCAATATAATTCAGATAATATTAACAAACACACATAGAATTTACTTTTTAACACATCTATGTGCACTCTGTTAATTTTAAACAATCTTATTATATTCTCTATGTAAAACAACCATTATTTTTCAATTTCTGCATTCTATTTCTTATTTAAATCTTTTTCTTTTCATTAATTTTATTTTCTTAACCTGATTTTTTAAATCGAAACCGATCGTTAATGAAAAAAAAAAAAATTATAATACTCCAAGCTAAATTTATTTTATATTTTTATATAATATTCTATCTTAGCTAATGGTTCATAATTTTTTATTTATTTATTTATTTTATTTCATTTTTATATAATTATATATTATAATAGGTTTTTATTTTATTACTGAGTATTAACCTTTAAATATTTTATTTTATTTTATTATTGATTAAAATAATTATTGAAAATCATGAAATATTTACCAAATATTAAACTTTTTCACGCGTATACTTCATAAATATCTGAAAAACATTTGACCGATTCTGAGGTAAAAATCTTTAAAAATATTGGATATTTTTCATTTTTTGTCAATTTTTATTTGATAAAAATTTTATTTCTTGATATTAAGACCGGAACATTTTATTGAAACGTACTTATAAATATTCCTCATATGCACTGAATATATTCCGAAAACCATTAGTGCGTACTTTCTTTTCAAATGCCGTTTAAAGTTAAAATTCGTACAAAACTGGTAATTTTTATGGAAAATAATGATTTGTTTTTTCAATCAAAGGCTTATGAAACACTTTATTCTCAATCCAGTTGAAATTTTCTTTAACCAAAATTTTATTCACGTGTTATTTCATACGGATTATAGTTTTCATTGGATTTGGCTCAACGAAAAATTTTTTACGGGCGTTTATAATTAGAATTACGGTTCAATGACGGTTATTCAAAATAATCGCAAATCGATTTTTCTTATTACTATGTAAAACAGTATAATATGGAGTATGCGTTACCAAATATTCGCTTAGAAACGTTTCATTGAATGATTTATCTTTTCTGTTTTAAAAATTCAAAACACTCACCAAGTGTATTCCACCCGAGGAGTACGTCGACTTTTTTCTTTTTTCACTGAGGGTTTTTTTCTGTTACGAGGCGCCACTGTTTTAATGCCTAGGGGCGAAACAATGCTAAGTCCATCCCTGGTCCACTCATATCTGTTGTACGACGTTTCCACAATACTTAAGAATTTCAATAGCACTGCTTCTTCATAAAATAACAAAAAAAAAAAAAAATTTTATGATTTCTGTTCTAATTTTATATTTAAATTCTGAATGGAGGAACGTACCTAGAGTTTATATAATGATTTTTTTCTTTTTATGGAAACTTTTTTTCCTATAGAAATAACTGCCTTAAGTTTCTCATTATTCGGATAAAAAATCGGCTGCCAGTCGAACTTAAGGAGGTAATTATTCAATATTCTCAATTTTTTTCCAAAAAAAAACGAAATAACTACCGAAGAATAATTGAGTAAAAGTGACAAAATATGTTGCAAACGTAATTTTTATGAATAAAATTTTAAGTATTTAATTATACCTAACTTCAAATCTAGAAACTTAAAATTATTTGCAATTATCAACAATAATGTAATACAGATGAAAATTATTTTTTAAAAATTGGGTCAGTTTCGGAATAAATATGTAATTTAGAAATTACCTTATTTTTCAGATTCTGAGTAGAGTGAAGAAGATTATGATTTTAAATTGCTGTTTTTTTTCTTCATTCTGTAAAAATTTTACGTATAGAAATATTTACCAAAAGTTTGAACCAGTAACTTTTTGAATCAAAATAAGGCTACCTATTATAAATGGTAATTAAAGGCATACACAACCCAAAAAAAAAAAAATATTTTATTATTGATTTTGATACTTAATGTCGTGAAAAAAATTATTCGCGAAAACGGAATTCGAAAAAACAAATTATTTATTGAGTTACGGGAGAATTACCAATGTACCTATGACGTCATTGCGTCGATATTTTTCGAAATTTGCATTTTTTCAAAGGGTTAACATAGCATGAAATTTTCCTTTTCGTAATTTTATTTCAAATTGATTGTTTATTTAACGATTATAGAAAATGTTATAGCAACCAATTACTTTGTTGAAAGTGGGAACCATGGTGATACAATAGTTTACTTATTAGTTTTATTTATTTTTTACGTTAGTAACCACCGTAACCAAAACTCTAGTCGTTTTATTTTACTATATTATAGAATCGTTTTATCGCAAAAATGATTTATCGTTTCTTTAAAATTTAACACATCCACTAAAAGTATCCCACTCGGGAAGCGAAAAATACCCACGGTGTGAAATATATTCACTATCGGAATGAAAGCGTCGCCTGAATAAAGTGTGACAGCTGTTTTAACTAATAAGTTAATTATTTATTATCAATTTCAATTATTTATATTAATTGCTTAGTAGCATAAGTGATTTAATAATCTGTGATAAAGACACTTTTAATATTATGTCGGTATTTATAAACAGACCGCGTGGTTATATTACTGTATCATTATTATGGAGATACGGGGTTTCGAAAAAAGTTTGGTCTAAGTGTACAAAACTGAAAAATAATTAAACGGTGATGGGAGGGGGGGGGGTTGGGGGAAAAAATCAAAGCTAGAGATTGTAGTAGTGGCCGTAATGCGACTTACGTGTACACACGGGATTGCGGTATCCTTGGTATCCGGTCGGGCACATAGTCGCAGAGGAGAACCGTATATTATACGATATGGAGAATTGCACGCACACGTCGCCGCTTCCCCGAGGTGGTCGTTGCTTTTTTCCGTCCTTAGCACGAGGTGCACGACGGGGGGGGGAACCCGTTGAAACGTATACTTTTCGTTCCGTTTTCCCCTTTTTCCGCCGAGTTTTTTTTTTTTTTTTTTTTTTGTAATATGCATTATATTATATAAAACACCAAGGGACTCTCGCGCGTAATGACTTATTCGGTTTTTTTACGGTACGACAGGTTAATTGTACGGTTTTCAGCGCACGGAAAAACAAATACCAGAGGGGGGGAAAAAACGCAAAGAGCAAACACGCGACGACCACCGAGAGCCGCGCCCGATCGGATGTTCTTGTTTTTTTTTTTTTTTTCTACCACGCGGAACGGGTCACCGAGAAAATGTGTCCAAAAATGCTCGGCACGTAGGTAAATATTATAATAATAATATCAGCACTAGACTCGTTATAATAACAATAATAATATAATAACAATGTAAATTTAGCTCGCTCCCAAGAAAATTATATACGTGTAAATAACTGGAAACACTTATTTCGGTGGAATTTTGGACACGCGTGCGTGTACTTAAGTCCCGCTGTGTCACATTTTAGTCCACGAGCGAAATCGTGTCGGTAAAAAATATCAATCCCCAATGAAAAACGTGTGACTGAGAAAAATCATTAATCTCAAAAGAAAAAAAAAAATACAACGGTTGGTACTTTAGCGAGGTCATTTTCTTAATTCCTCATTTTTTTTTTTTTTTCTAGGGGGAAAACTACCAAAAATTTGACAAAAACTTAAAAACAATAATATTTTGATTCAAACTTTATGAAAATTTAAACATAGATGAACGAAAATATGAATAATATTTTGGTACTAGAAAATTTTGAAAATGTGAATAAGAAGTGTAGAACATTGTTTTCTCATTAAATTTTTTCCTCTTTTTTTATTTATTAGACAAAAAAAAAGGAAAGCAAAGCAAAGTAAAGTATGGACAAAAAAGCCAGACATATTTTGCGCCACGCGTATTTTTCTCTCCACGGCTTAAATACCTACTCATGGAAGGTTTTTAAAACTTTAAAAAGACGATTAATCATTTCTTCAATAATGCGATTCTGAAAGATTGAAGTATATATATAAAGAATAATAAATAGTCATCATTTTCAACACACCCATCAAAAATAACTGTCCCGAAGAACGAAGAATACCCGTGGTACGAAGTACGTCCGGCTTTTTGTCAGCAATTTTTCAAATCAGAATTTGGCTGAAGATGGTTCTTTAAAGAGATCATTTCGAAATTAGGTTTTTTTTTTAAAGGGTAGAAACTGCATACTATTTTCATTTTCGTAATTTTATTTCGCTTGATTGTTTATTTGGTAGCTATAGAAAATTTGATAATAACCAATTAATTTGTTGAATATGATTAAGTATTTTAATAATTAAACGACGAATCCTAAAAAAACAAACATCATTTTGTATTCATAATTTAAGAAGTCTTTGAATATATATCACAGGCAGATTTCTGTTACAAAATAATATATATATATATATTAAGGGCGGTAGAGTTAAAATCAATTAATAAATTGCTTATTCAGGTGCTTGTAATTAAGTATTTAAACGCTTTTTTAAGTGCCAGTTTTAATAATTTTAATGGTCACGAGGTCTGATAATTACCATTTTTTTTTTTTTTTTGTATTAAATCTGTTAAACTTTTAGATTTAATCGTACAATCGTTCAATAATTTTTTTTTTTTAGTATACCTGGCCAAACTAAAGAAATAACTCGTATTTATGTCAATTATCGAAGTTTAAAAATATTTTAAGTTAAGTAGATTGTCTGGAACCACTTATAGTTTTGTATGTAGTTTAAAGGATATAATAGCAATTTATAATTACTCCCCTTTTTCTTGACATGTACCAGTTTCAAAAATATAATAAATCTAGTAACCCTAATATACGCGGATTCGCGCATTGTCAATGTGAACTTAGAATAAATTTAAGAGGAGAGCCAAATATTAAATACAATTAAATTTAATCCCCCGAAATAAAAGTTCACCTTTAATCAAATTTTTGTTTTGCTAAATTTTTATCATTTCACTCTAAAAAATACTTTTAAAATTCATTTAATGAACTGAAAAAAATAATAATAATTTAAAAGTATAGTTTAAATATTAGGAAATGTCTCAAGCTAGTAACTATACAATGATTATTCATTGGGTATAAATAACTTGAATAGTGAGTTGAATAAGTTATTTTACATTACCATATTGTGTCGTATATTATGTAAAGAATAATTAATATATAATATAAAGATTTTTGTTTGAAAACCAACACTTGATTATTTACTTAAATTACCTAAAATACAAATAAAAACATTTTCTGTAATAAATAATATTGTAAAACACAAAATTGAATGCAATAACCAAAAGATTCAAGTATAGAAAACTGGCACAATCTTCTTTCTCATAGGTCCGAAAATGTATACCTATAATAATGTGAAATATTGTTCCATTACACATTGAACATAGTGATCCTTTTAAGATTGAAAAAATGTCAAAAATTTTTTTACACCAAAATATTTCTCATTCAATTACTATCTATCTATGTATAAATTTTCACAAAGTTTAGATTAAAAAAGATAGTTTCAGAGTCTTTTTTGTCAATATTTGGATAGATCTTACCAAATTTTGAGAAAACCATTGAGAATTTTGAAAAATGACGACTTTAAAGTACAATTTAGAGACACATTAGGTTTCAAAAATTTTCTGGTTAAGATTTTCGGATAAGAATTCCCACACGAAAAAGAGTTCACAGAAAAATATAAATAAAATAATATTCAAAAAAATTTTTTACATTTTCAAATTTTTCTCACACCAAAATATTTATCATACTATTGTCTAACTATGTTTAAATTTTCATAAAATTTGGATAAAAAAATTTGGGTTTTCGAGTATTTTTTTGATAAATTTTAGATAATTTTTCCCAGAAGAAAATTGAGAATTGAAAAATTCGAAAAATGACCTCTTTAAAGTACCATCCTGTGATAAATTTGGGTTTGAAAACTTTCTGATTGAGTCTTTTAAACAAATATTTCCGTACAAAAAGAGTTCACAGAAAAATAAATATATAAAATAAATAAATATCATTGTAAAAACTTCTTCACTTTGTTCAGAATATTAAAAAAAATTACAATTTAACGAATAATCATTATTATAATTACAAATTCATTGCTTGTATAAATCATATTTTAATAGTTAAGTGATTGACATTCAATAATATTTATTTTAGATTTTAAATAATTAAATATTTATATGAAAATAAATTTAATTTACTTAACGGAATTATATTTTAACAATAATAACATAGAATATTAAAAACAAGTAATACTTATTCGAGAATCGAAGTATTTCCAGATTTTTAAAAGTGCATTTTGTTTGCATAATATTCAAAATGATTTCTACTTTCTGGCGAACAGTAGCAAAACAAGAATATCAATATAAATAATGACAAAAGCTCTTGCGTGCGTGTGGCTATAGAAGTGTAAAGTAATGAACGTTAGGGTGGTAGATTATAATTTACTGCAGTTGACCTAGGATGTTTACGTGCATGTTAATGATTCTATGTGATGTGCACTCGTAATTCTACCGCTAATTGAATTCATTTCCATGCCAACGGTGGTGTGGTTGGTTAATCAAATTAAGTAATAATAGAGGTTATAAAACTCATTTAAATTGATTGCTATTTCATTTGCTAAGCTCAATGAGAATGAGAATTTTTAATTTATCTTTCTGAGTGAGTGAAAATCAGTTTATTTTTTTACAATTTTTTCAAAATTTTTAACCAAATGTGGATAGAACTAGGTTTTACAACCAAATTAAACAAGATTTGAAAAGTTCCAAATTGTTCCCAAGAAGACACACAGAAGTTTTAAAGCAAATGACCTATTAGGCCAGAAAAAATGGCAAGTTGTATTCTTTTGAAATCCTCCTACTTATTACCATAATTATTATTATTACAATGGTTTACAATTTCAGTCACTTATATATTTCTAAACATAAATTTAGGTATAGTATATGATTATATCCCGTTTGTATGTACGTCCGTATAGTTACTATTACATAGTTACTATTGTTGATTGTTGCCTAGGGGTAGTATAATTCATATTATAATAACTATTATTATTATTATTTTCTTTACTTAGGTATGGGGAGTATTGTTAAATTTAATTTAAATTTACTTTATTCAATTATTTGTATCAATATTTTTTTAAAAATTCAGGTTTTTACACATAATATGGAATTATTCTAATTTATTGTTTAAAAAACATATTTAGAAACGGAGTTTACTAATTTGTTGTAAAAAACATTTTAAAATATTTCTATCTTTTTCTGCGACTGAATTAAAAATATCAGAGTGAAAATAATTCACAAAGTTTAAATTTTTTAAGTATTTTTTCAAATTCTAATTCACCATAGTTAAACGTGTTTTGTATTTTCGAATATGATTGAAAAAAATCTCGTGATCCCAAATGAGAATTCGTATCAGTGTTCTGCAGAAGTCTAGGCCCCGACGTGGTCTCTGTCTAGATACGACCTACGGGTCGTATTTATTTACCCCTGTGGGATGTGATGGTTAAATTACGGTTCCACAGTTGATTTTAATCTTTCACTTCGATTCCCCCTATCCTCTCTAACTCGTTATATTTTATTTCAGTTCTACACCACTTTTTTAGAAAACTTTTATCGAATCACGTTACTCGCAGTGTGTGCATTATAATAATATTATTATACGGTTTAAAATCGTTCGCAGTACTCTGTTGTGCCGTGGCAAAGTTTATCTGGACGAACGCTTGTTGGTTATCGCGAATTTCCATCCTATTAATTGTCGTGACGTGGGGGAAGATGGGGGAGGGGGGGTAGAAGACGTAGGTGTACAATAATATGATTTATATTTTATAATAATATTTACGTGTATATAAATCACGATTTTCGCAGTCGATATTATTTATATTGATTCGGCCGGTCAAACGCGAAAGAATACGAGACTCGGTAACTTTTTTCCACTCCTTCCTTCCTCCCCTCACCACACACTCGCAGTCGACCACCTCTAACAACGCCTCGCGATAAATATACCGCCGGCGAAAAAAGTTTTATTTATTTATTAGCACGCGGGGGGCACGTCTCTTAAATGCTCTCCGAGGCACACGCGGAACGTTCGAAATCGGAACCCTCTTTGGAGATTGAAAACAAACGATAAACCGCGATCCGAAGTGTACACGAACACACACACTCTAGTACAACAGCTCTGCGAGAGTTTATCAGTTATTCGAAGACGACATCGACGCGCGTTATCTTCAATTTTAATATTATTATTATTATTATTGCGTTAATAAAACGTAGGTACGTTTTTAACAGCGTGCGCTAACGATAATAATATTGCAATATTTAAAAAATGAAATTTATAGTGGTGAACTAAAAGAAAAAAGAGAGAACAAGCCATTTGTTTTTTACAACACGTTCGGGAGCGTACGCATAATAGGTGTAGTGTTTATAAACATTATATAGGTACATAGGCGCCCGGAGAGCAGGGAAAGTTGGGGCATTAGCCCCCTCTGGACTTTTCAAAAGTGCTTTTAACTATTAAAATTATATAGGTACACGTAGATAAATATATTATAGCTATTCTGACTGTATAGATTTATTGATTTTATATAGTCAAAATAGTAAAAAAAAAAAAAAACAGTACAAACGTATTGCAAATTTCCGTGGTAATAAATATGACTCTGAATTTAATGCAGTAAAGACCCTTGAAGAATGCACTTTAAATTTCAAAAAAAATCTCTTAAAATTCCGAAAAAAAAATGTTGTATACCTTTCACGTAGAATGCCAACAAATTCATATCCATTCTTCCTTAAATTTACTCAAAAGACTAAATTTAAAAATCCAAGAAACTTTTATCTTATTAGCAAGAAAAATTTGCATTTTAATGTTTATATTCGTATTTATTTTACATTTATAAAAAACATTCCATTTATTTAAGTAATGAGTGAAAAGTAATAATTATTATAAAAAATTGATTGAATTTCAATTGACTTGACTCTGTTTAGGTTAGGTTTTTTACTATTATTTGATTATTGGTGGAATTTCATGAAAAAAAAATATCGCAAAATTAACTAAAAAAGCAAAATAATTATATAACACAATAAGATCGTTAAAAAACGTGATATTACATTTTTAAAACCGAAAAGTTATATAATCATTTGAAAAAAAAAAATGTAATTTCCTAAAAATTCTCAACCCCAGTGATAAATATCATAAAATTCTAATTTATTTTGTAATACTGTACTTTTTGGGTTTTGAGTTATCATGCCCCTCCCTGATAAAATTCCTGCGGGCGCCCATGATCATATAAATATTATGTACACTGCAGTAGTCGCGTGAGTATAGCCTTAACCCACATAGACGTATACGTTTTCCGCAGTGTCTACTACCTCGTGTATGCTAATCCGTTTATATTTACTTATAGTTTTAACCATCGAAAGCACATAATATTATGCGCGATGCCACGCGGGACGATAATGATAATAATAATAATTATTATTATAATCACTTAATGCGCATCACATATGGAACGCGATTTTCTTCTTTTTTTTAAAAAAAAAAGTTTAATCCGCTCAAAACGACGGCTCGTGGTGTCACTGCGGGGCTAACATGACATATTTCAATATTAGAGTTCTACACTCGCGAGCCAGAATTAGAACGAGTCGAGGCTTCTGTGTCATTGTCTCTTCGTACTCGGAAACAGATTTGTGTTCGAACGGGATAAAGTTATGCACAATAGTGTTCTTATTTATTTTCAAGTAACTTCTTTGGGCAGAAGTTGTCTAGGTGGGCATGGCCGTTTTCGACCAAAAACGTACCCTTCCCTTTTCGGCCGATTCACTTTTCGACCAAAAAAGAAGTTTAATATAATATACAATATAGTACAGAGGTGGCCAACATTAATATGTTGACGAGCCACACGGATAAATTAAATATTATATCAAGAGCCAAAAAATCTTTTAAATTAATTTTTTAGTGTACTTATGTTATTGAAAATGGATGTCCAGTATCGAATCTCAATGCAACAGTTAAAGCAACTCACGGAATAGAATTAGAATATATAATTTTAATCTAATAAGTATAAAAAAAAATGTTCACTCCGGAATTTATTTAAGAATATCCCTATTTTGAAGAGCTCAAACATGAATAACTGTATTCATAATGCACATAATTTAAAATCAATTTTTGAAAGGACATTTTCATGTGAATTCGACGACGGAAATAACCAATTTCAAATATCGTTCAAATTTAGATTATTAACTAAAAATAATCTTAAAGAATAACTCTGGGTCGATAATACTTTAATGTAACCAGATCAGAACTTTATGGAAATAAAATATATAAATAAAATACATCAACTCAACAATAACACGTGTTTAATTATATACTAAAACAGTTATTTGTACAATGTCAATACAAATTCAAAGCCATAGTTTAAAATTTAAGATTGTGATGAACGAAAAAAGTTCCATATTATCAAAAAAGATTATTATTGTTTTCGAAAATAGAACGAGAGCCACGAGCAACGGCGACAAGAGCCGCATGCAGCTCGTGAACCACAATTTGGCCACCCCTGATATAGTATATTGTATATTATACACAGATAACTCGACAGGTACAGTATATAGCTATGCTTCATTATTACCTAAAAGTAAATATTTGTATACTTTTATATTTCTAGGTATGATTTTGTTAAATTGATTTCAAATAATTACTTTAAAAAGTAGTGAACCAGCAACCTAACCTAAACAGTGCTAACAAAAGTGAGAAAAAAAAATGAATTATGACAGGAATAAAATTATAATTATCATCATACTTTTCTATATTTTATTGGCATTAAAAATTATTTTTGTAAATATTATTAGGTATTCATTTATATATTTTATACATTTTATACAACTTATATATTTTTTAACACTTTTTTATGTTATGCATAACATAAAGTCTTATATGTAATTATTATCATTATTTATTTGTAACCTACTACTATATTTAATATTAACTAACAAAAATTATTTTTTCTACATAAAGACTTATAATTATTATTTAATAATATCTTTTTGGCCGAAAAGGGAAGGGTACGTTTTTGGTCGAAAATTGTCTCGCCCGTCCAGGTACCATGACTAGGCCCAAGCACTCGATTAATGTTTAAAAGAGAACTAGTTTTGACCTAATAGGAACTAGTTCAGTTCTTATTTCCATCAGAAATAGGGTTCGACATTACTCACGTTGTTTTCTGAGCAAATTTTTGGAGTTAGTCTACCCTTTTTGCAACTCCGATCAAATATTTATTTATTTATTAGAAATATACTGGTTTCCCCTATAACATAAAGTAACAGTACAATTAGGTAGTGTAAAAGTAGGACAATAAAGGTATAAAATATTATATGTAATGCAGTAACAGAAGTACAATATCAAGATGGGAAGTATTAATACAATAATTAATTACAGTTAAAACAGTTATATAAACTTAAAAGTATATTAAGAGTATTATAAATAAAAACATTAAAACAAATTATCAACATAATTTGCCAAAGAGGCTCATTTTGTAAATAGTTTGTTTTGGCGGTGGTAATATGGAAAGTCACTTGAGAACGAGATCCATGCGAAGGGACTTTAAAATTGACTTGGGACAGCAAATAAGGGGAATCAATTTGGTTTGTTATTAGACCATGAATAAACTTTATATTTAATTCTCTTCTTCGTACAACAAGAGTAGGCAGGCCAAGTACGTTAGAGATATAGGTATAATTGTGCGCTAAATGGGGAATGCCTAATACAAAACAACAAAATCTCAAAAATCTATGTTGAACACGTTCAAGTTGATTAATATCAGAAACAGTGTAAGGATCCCAAACAACGGACCCGTACTCTAAAATAGGACGAACTAAAGTACAATATAATGTTTTTAAGGATTTTGATAATTTGAAGTCTCTGGATAAACGCATTGATGAATGATTGAATGAACCATAAAACCTTAAATGCTCTACTAGAAATCATTGCAATATGAGGACTATTATACTATATAAGTATTATTATACTTATCCGTTATTTCACGGTTAAATCATATGATATTTATATTTAATGATTGGAGACATTAATTAGGTACGATTTTTGTAAATACTTAATTAAAAAAAAATTAATCAGAACGTTATACAATGTCCTACATAATCTACATAATATCATGTATTTTCTACTTTTCGTTATAAATCTAAATAATATTTTATTAAAATAATTTTTTATTTATTTATTTATTTCGTTTTTACTATGCATTACTATTATCACATAAAAAAGTATTGATAAACATTATCATGTCAACTATGGTTTAATTAACACTGATATATTATTTTACCTCATTAAAAATTAGTTTAATAAATACAAATTGGTTGGAAATTATTTATAAATTTTACCTAAAAACCAAATACATTAACAAAGCATTTTTATTTAAAAAAAATAAAATTATTCATACCATGTTCCCTAGTTAAATTATCTACAAATACGTTTTATTGTACGCATAATATACATTATGCAATTACATATATATACACAATATATATACAATATACATTATGCATGTAACATTTCTTTCTATTTTCATATTTTAGCACCAAAATATATTATGTTATTGTCAATTTACTAACACTGTAATGTGCATACTCATAAATTTAAAAAAAAAATACTTTCGAAAAATTAAATAAAATCTCATTTTACATATAATTGGACAAAAATTAAATTGGATCATTGTAGAGATATAGTGTGTACCAGTGGCGTATATAGGTTTTTTTTTCGGAGGGGGCCGATTATATATTTATATATACATTTTTATAATAAAATATATATACATTTATTTGAAGTTCTCTGGGGAAAGCATTCCTGCAAGACTTTTCAA
>JAIPRM010004371.1:0-23136 GCA_025469315.1 Stegophylla sp. TES_Ste_2020 | reverse complement strand
ATGACTGCAGGTAATACTTTTGTCTTTGATTATATTTAAATAATAACTTCTATATTTGATTTGTATTCTATTTCTAATTTAGCTTTATTATTATTATTATTTTTTTTTTCTTTCTCTAATTTTAAGTAGAAACTATTAACTATTGTTTTACGTATTAATGTGTTTTTTTAACTCACAATGTAATATTATTATGTTTTAGGACTCGCGTCCGTTTATATTAATAAATAAATAAATAAATAAATATTTATTGTTATGTATAATTGACCTTAATATAAAAAAAATATATATATTTCTTACTTGACTAGTTTTTGAACAAATATTTCCATACAAAAAAGTGTTTACAGAAAGTAAAATATCATTGTTAAAACACTAGATTCATCGCTCCACTCGGAATCTAAAATATTATGTACTTAATAAAATATAAAACGTACAAATATACCATGAAGATTTTTTAATGCATCTCTTATAATCTAGTTTTAAATGGAAAAATTGTTAAAAAAAAAAAAATTGTATACAAAATTAGTTTTTTAAAAAAAATGATCAAACGTTTTTTACGTTTTTTATAGAGTTTTGATTAAGATAGAAACTTTGTGACATTTGAAAGAATAATTTGCTATAAAAGTAATTTATATATTATTACGTTTTGAGAAAAAGGTAGTTATAAAATTCGTTTTTTTATATTTACTCTTCTTATTAGAATAAAACGGTATGGCATAGGAAAAAAAATCGGTTTGATGTAATACATAATTTACTAAAAATGTATCATCTAAGATTAAGAAGCCAATAATTGGCCTGAAATCAAATTAACCTCCCTGGTCTTTCGATACCCAGTTCACCCCTGGTTGTTACTATAATATTATAATTTAGAATGCATGATGTTACTTAAATTAACTATAAAAATCAATAACTAACAAAAAATGTTTAAAAAAAAACGTGGTCAAGAAATTTCTTTATTTGTGTAAGTGATATATTAAAGTTCGATAAAAATTTGAAATCTCGATATGCTCTGGCTTTTATAAGTACGAAATATAATTCTGGCGAATTTGTAACAATTTAAATAATTTATAAACCCAATAGCATTGGCATAAACGTCAGTAACAAATTTTAATGGTGTGTACAGGTTTTGGGACATTTGCGGTCAAGACTTTTTTCGTGTCATTTGCGGTCAAAATATTTCGAACTACTTGTGAATAAAATTTTAGGTGCCATTTGTGGTCAAGTATGTACATGATTGTATATACATACTTAATGGTATATACCGAAGTATATGACAACCATTTATCTATTTGAGTGTTCCTATATTCTCGGACATTATCGAAAATATGAAATAATATGTGAAAATTTTGTGGTGCCATAACATAATGATAAATCATATCCTTAAGTACGGCGCCGTCACTTCACTCTATTACTCCCCCGGCGTAGGTTAGTTCACCATGAGTTTGGTCGACTCCGCTTCGCTTCCCAAATCAAAAATATCCCCCGGCTTACTACGTAAAGTGGGGACGTTTCGGCTTGATAATCGACTTGCTGTGCGACGGGGGACATTTCGATAATTATAAAATGTGCGATTTTTGGTTCTAAAAATTTTAAAAAGTGTGCGGTTTTTGTAGTCAACGGTACGGAAATAAATGTATAAAGGAAAGTAAAATGTATCATTATGTTATGGTTCCACACAATTTTCAGATATTATTTCATATTTTCGATAACGTTCGAGAATATCAGTGGCGGTTATACATGATGTTCAAGGAGGGAGCGAAAATAAATCCAACCCCCTTTAACCATATCATGTTTAGATCAGCTTATATAACATCCTAATAAACATAAAAATTAAAATATGTTATATACATATATACGAGTATTATAGGTTTTATTTACATATTTTTATAACATTACAAAAAAAAGTTATTAACACGTTGAGTGCCACAGTGTTTACGATATGCATTGATTGCGTTTCTGCAAAACTATGTCGACGATAGTCGACTACATGTCGACGTCGGCTCTCCGCACCGTGCTATTTTTATTTGTTTTCTATTAAAGGCAAAATTTTAAGAAAATCTCGTTAACATTTTATTTTACCGGTTTTAATAGATTTTTTGGCAGTTTTTCCTTGTTTTTTGAAAGAGTATTGAGAATTTTGAAATATTACCTATTTTAAGTGCCACTAACATCCAATTTTTGAATTAAAAATTTACTGTATCACATTTTTGGACAAGTATTTGAATAGGTACGAATAATTGTTTCCAAAAAAAGAAACAAACATAATTGTAAAAATACTAAAATACTAGCTTCTTCACTCTAATCAAAATCTAAAATTAAAACACAACGGAGGGGTGATCCACCTATCGCTCCCTCCCCCTATAACCGCCACTGAAGAATATAGGAACACTCGAACAAATAAATGATTGTCATATATTTTGGTATATACCACAAAGTATGTATATGGTATGACGTATATACAATCATGTACATACTTTACCGCAAATGGAACATAAAATTTTATACACAGATAGTCCGAAATATATTGACCGCAAATGACACGAAATAGGTACTGACCGCAAATGAGCCGACACAGTGAGGACGGACCCAGTGGTCATAATATAAGGATTCCTGTTCCTGGCGTAAATACATCAATTAGTCATCCTATTATTGATCATTTTTACCTTCTAAAATTCAAGTATACACGGACGATCCGTATAAATATCGGTCCAAAGCGCAACGGCATCCGTTCATACGTTTTAAACGTAATCATTTAATTACTTTGCCCGAGGATGTTGTCAATAGTACTACAATTAGTCAATTGACCTCTAAACAGTAGTCTAGACTCTAGATTTTAAACTGTAACAGATATCCTGTCCAGTCATCGCAACTATTTTTCCACCGTCCCCCTAATATTCTCTACCACATTATTACAACATTATCACATCATTACTCATATTATCGTCAGTGTCTGCGCTAACGTATTGTTATTGAGCCAGTGTCGACGATAGTCAAGTGTACGCATAGCGAGATATCATTATCAAATTTACCAGTTAGTTGTGTGAATGCGCATTTGTACTCAACTAAGATCTAAGAACTAAGATCGATGTTTTAGATTCTGATTGAAGCGAAGAAACTAGTAGTTTTACAATGATGTCTATTTTAATTTCTATTTTTTAACGAAGAAATGTCTGATGTAATTTTTCGTACTGTAAAACTTATTTAAAAATGTATTCAATCCATTTTTAGATTAGCTAATTTAATAATAAATTGACTTTGAATTTAGTGATATTATTTTTCAAAATCCTCAATAGTTTTTCCAAAAACAAGTAAAATTTATAAAATTACCATAAACTAAATATTCACGATATTGATTTTTGTAATTTAGTTGAAACAATAAGCTAAAAGTAATAACCTCTAATAGACAACGATAGACTGAAAAAATTGCATGAACCTCTTTTGGAATAAATATTGAATTTTGGAAATATCTCATTTTTATTAGCTTTTTTCGAGTAAATTTTTGATATTATGTATTGAAAACATTATCTAATTTTTCTCATAAATTAAATGCCAAATAATTCTAAAATATATTAAAAGTCAACTTTAGATTTTATTTATATATATATATATATATATATATTTTTAATAGTTGAAAATCAGAATTTGTGTGTAAAACTGGTCATTTTTACGTAAATTAATGTCTTTTTCCCAATCAAAACCTCATCGAACATTTAATTCTTTATCTAGAAGAAATTATTTTGTGTCAAAATATTCCTTATATGTTTTTTTAATTGTTTTCTCAATATTTCTTTTCGTTACATATTTAATTTATTATTTTTGGGGTAAGAATGTTTATACAAGGTTACTCGTAATTATAATCTATATAATTATATAGATCAGTGTTTTCCAACCAGTGGTCCGTGTAGTGATCCAAGAAGTCATAACATGGAATAACCATAACATTAAAAAAAATGTAATAAAGAGTGATTGTCGGTGTGAATCACATTGTTTATTTAAATATTTATCGTACGTAATGTTATGCGGGTTATTATTTCTGACAATTATCTAATATTGTATGAGCACTATGAACAACAAAATTGCATTGTCGGTGGAATGTAACTGACTATAGTCTATAACCATTTAATAAGGATGATGAAAGTACTGACGTTTCACAATGTTGTCAGTTACTAGACTTTGTCCGATTTTTAGACGAAGATATTACGGTAAAAGAAGAGCTTTTACTACTTCAAGAATAGGAAACTTTGACGAATGTTATGAAAATCATAAATGGTTATTTTTAAAAAACGAAATTATGTGAGAAAAGCTCGCAGGTTTTTGTACGGATGGAGCTTCAAGCTATACTAGGATCGAGTTCAGGCCTAGCAACATTGGTGAAAAAAAATAACTGTTCATTATTAAAAACTCTGGAGCCACCCGTTTCGCCGCGAGACTATTTGCCGCTGGACCATTTCGTAGCGATCCATTTCAGGCCTATAAAATCCTTTAAGATCACTTATTTTTTTTATTTATGCAATATTTATTGATTATTTACCTAATTTATATTAATTTAGGTGGCTATTATACCCAAAGGAAAATACCTAATAAATGGACGATTGAGAATTTTTGATGTTTTAAGATGCTGAACTTTTGGACGAGTATTTGGAAACGTATCTGAAAAATTGCTCACAGATTAGTAGATTAGAAGATTCACAGATTAGAAGAAGATTTTATATTTAAATTTTTTAGTATTTAACTTTTACTTATTGAATTATATTTCATATTATTATAAGGAACATCGCTATTTCTATTTGTTCCAAAATCTTTGAAAAAAGTCTGAATTTTTTGGTGGTCCGCTATCGGCTATACCGAAAAAGTGGGTCATAATATCAAAAAAGTTGGGAAACACTGATATAGATCTACTGATATTTATGTTTTTATTAAATGAATACATTTGTAATAATAAAACATTTTAATTATAAGATTTTCTGATTTTAAGTGGCGCTTCAGTTCATTACATAATACTATAATTTTCAGTTTTACATTGAGTATGTTTAACAATTTAATAACAAAATATTCCAATTCAATTTCATTATTCATTTTTATAAGAATATTCATTTCATAAGAATGATCAATTTTGTGGTGTTTTCAAAATTTAAAGTTCTTATTATTGAAAAGTTGACAATAATTCTTGAATATGATTAACTAAAGCTCTGTCCAGAATCGTTTTATTGTTTTTTTAAAACTCATAGACTCATCAGAACTTCACCAAAAAAAGTGTTCGGACAAAATAACGCATTTAATGAAGAAGAATGGTAAGACACACATTAACTGAATCTGTCAAGGCTACCATCGAGCCTCAAGGGTAGTTAGCATGAATAATATCATTATTCGTCTATTATTACGATTAACGATTGAATTTAAAACCTCCATGATCAATCAGTTATTAGTATCGTTTAATGTTATGAAAACTAAAATTTACAAGTTGACATTTAATATACTATTTCTAGCGATTTATTTATGGAGTATGCTTAGTGTATAATACCTACCACTATTATTGATAATAAGTAAAAAATTAGATAATTTGTTTTTTTTATATTGTAATTAACTAATATTACATTAATATCAAACCACATTATAATAATCGATAGATACGGGAGCATTAGAGCTCCGAAGCTATTTTCGCTATTGCGCATCGTATAACTTCTTTCCTCCCTAATAAGAAAGGTTGATAATATAATCAATACTAAAATCCTTTTTTTTAAAAAAAATAAATAAATTAACATCCTATAAAACAACCGCTTTATTAGGTAACAACTAAATATTTCGGTTACCGACTTATGATTAATTACAATATGAAAAGTCAACGAACAAATGTCCTTATACAGGAACTACGTACATACATATATTTATTGCATTTATATCAGTAAGTTTCTAAAAAAAAAATATCAATCATAATTCAATAATTAATTTATATTTTACACATCGATATATCGATAAAGCATAGGTACTACGCATTATAATCTTATATTTTTATAATTTTTTGTCGAAATAACCACTTTTTTGGCTACAAAAATAAATACGCACACGTAAAATTACTATCATTCTATAATATATACCTAATATTAGTAAATATTTTGTTCGTGCCGGTTCACACACAAACATGTTATTGTGTAAATTCATCGACGAATATTTGATTTATTGTATCCGTGAAATTTAATGCTCATTTAATTGACCTATTAGCCGTAATTATAGTATTATATTAAAAGCAGTAAAACGATTATCGATTATGTTTTTGTCTTTAGGTATTCGAATATTTAAAATCTTCATTCATCAGTACCGGAGGCGAACAATTTTTTTTCAATAACTAACATCCACAATATTATGATTATTATAAGCCTAGTTGAACGCAAACGCTCGTTCGGCGTGATTCACGTGTATACCTAACCTGTAGTACAAGTGTATATTATTAACAGCATGACTATGAAGATGTGTACGTCATCATAAAACGAAATAATATATCACATAAATGAATAGTAACGTGGCGTTATTATAACACGATTTCGGTACACTGATGTATAATGTATCTATATAATATTCGTTGGCGTAAACATAAACATACCTACTGTTTGAAAAAATAAATCGTTGTCTGAAATATGTCAATAATAATAATAATAATGTAATGACGCCTTCGTCGTCATCGGCCATCAATCACTGCGGGGCATCGTTTGGTACAAAACTGTTTATATTCAATTAGCTGTTGAGCAAACATAAATAACAATAAATTAAATCGTTCCTCGTACGTACCAGTAAGTACGCGTGCGTCCAAAAGATATATACTTAACCGCAATACGATATAATAAAATCGTTATACGATTCCTACAAACACAAACAATGTATTATCGTCATTACGAGCACACGACGTGTATGTAATGTGTTACGAGAAATGATTGATTAGTCCTTTCATTATGTGCTAGTATCATCTCGTGATCGAATAATGAATGACTTCGGAAGTAAGTACACACCTGTTCATTAAATCTATTAGGAAAATAACTTTACCATCTAAATACGAAAATCAAATTTTAAATGTTACAAAACTAATGGGAAATCTAGAAAATTTGGGAAGCTGTCCCGCAGAGATTTTTTTGTACGGCTCTGGACTAGTTTCTTTCCGATATTTGAAGAAGGTTGACATTAACGTTTTCACTGCTGAGTAAATTTTACCAAGTGTGTACTACCCTGCTGGCATAAAATTGTATTTTATTTATATTTATTCATTTGACATTAATTATTATTATTATTTTTTTTTTTATATATAAAAATATGTTTGTGAAAGGTCAATAAAAATAGCCAATTCTTTTTCATATTGATCATTATTTTAAAAGATATGAATGACTTAAGTTAGTGAATGGTTTCCATAATTATTATATTAATTATTATAGGTAATAAAGATTATTTTATCATATTACAGATTATATATTGAGAAACCTGAATAAGAAAAAAAAATATTTTGCTTATAAATTCTTTAATATTTATCGGATTTGTATTTTTATCATATCTTTGAATTTAGGACATTATATACCATATTTTTACGTTATCACTTGATTGAAAATAATTTTTGCTGATTTAATAATTGACTGGACGCAGGAACATAGTACCTCACAGCTGCAAAACGAAGACGCAAATATATGCGTCCACAGTAGCGCGAAAGAGTTAATAGTCTAAAAAGATAACTGAATTCTTAGTGAATTTGAATTAAGATCCAGTATAGAATCGAAATTGTTAAATAATCTTTTTGGGAAAAATTGGAGAAAGAGGAGATTTAAATATCTATGGAGATCGTTACTCTTAACGTGCCAAATAATAGGAGCAATAAGTCCAAAAACGATTTACTAAAAACTGAAAAGCTTTCATAGATTGGGCAGTGACATATATAGAAATTATTTTCACCAAGGGCCAATTTTACATATAGTCTAATAACAACTAGACATTTTTAAGGAGACAGAAGTCTTAATCCAGTCTGTTTAAATTGGGGCGCTAACAAAATAAACTAGATAATAATTAGATAGTTAATAGTTATAGTAAGTCAGTTCACATTATGTAATTTTATTAAATTTTGAAAATTTAAATTGTACTTCATTTATTTAAAGAACTTTTTTTGTGTTCATAAATATCTTAATAATTAACATGATACGCTTAATCCCCCCCCCAACCAAATAAATGTAATTCCTCTTCATAATTAATCATGACCTACAGTATTTCTGTACAAAAACGTGAACACAGAAGTCAAAAAAATAAACATGATTCCATAAAAACTAACTTCTTCGCTTCATTCAGAATCTAAAGCACATAACCAGTTGAAAAACATTTTTAATTTACACAATTATTTAATAACAATTACTGAAAATTGTTGTTTATATTGTAGTCTTCTATTTTTTGTGTATTTAAATCGAAAAAATATTAATACAACTACTTGTATTATATAAATTATTTAAATAAATCTTTTAACTACAGAAACATGAATCAAATAGGAACTTTTATATTACATTGAATTGAACCGAAAAAAATCTATACATCAAATGTTTTTATTGAACCGAAAATTTCACAATGGGCCATGGCCCAGAAGGCACCACCCTCACTTTATACGCCACAGGTGTTGGGTATATATAAAATTACAAATATTGATCATTTCCTTTATAAATTGATCTGCTGTTAAATGCTTAAATTATATTATAAGTAAACAATTTTTGGATTACATATATATTTTAAACCTCTTTTTTAGAATTTTTAAATGCATTTTTTGTACTTCATAAATTCAAAACCCTCACCGAGGAAAATAAGCCAACACATAGTTGTGAAATTGAATATACTTCACTCAGAAACTTAAATAAAATAAAAATTAAATTTTAGATTCTGAATGAAGTGAAGAAGCTAGTGTTTTCACAATGACGGTTATTTTATTTCTTTTTTCCTGTAAACACATTTCGTATAGATCTACTTGTCCAAAAGTTTCGGTTAACAACTTTTTTTTAACCGGATTTGCCTTTAGTTGATACTTTAAAGAGGTCATTTTGTGAATTTTTCAATTCTTCAATTTTTTTTTTTTTTTTGGAAAAACTACCCAAATTTGACAAGAAGGACTCGGAAACCATCACATTTTGATCCAAATTTTATGAAAATTTAAACATAGATAGACAATATGATAAACATTTTTAAGAAAATTTAAAAAATATGATAAAAAAATTTTGGTCATTTTTCTAACATTTTTTCCCCCTTTTCTTTACTTACTAGATAAAAAAATGTAAAGTATAGATAAGAAAGCCTGACATACTTCGCACCACCATATTCTTCGCTCTTCGGGTCAGATATTCTTTGTGGGTGTGTTAAAAATGACTACTACTATTTTTTTTTTTTTATATATATATTATTAACTTCATTTGTTCAGAATCGTCGGTAGCGGTGTCGTATGTTATCTACATGTAAAATGTTATCTACTCTTGATTAGATGTTGTAATCTTTGGTGTTCCTTAAACTATTATTAGTATTAGGGAACGTATGTAATAACTAATAAGTATTTATAAGACATTGAGCATCGATTTGATCTGCCACTCTCTTTCCTTAGCTCATTTCACAAAACTTCCCTCGCTTGTTTCGAAAGCTCGTGTCACACCCCTAGTGCTTTGAGTTCAGTATTCAAATTAATATGAACATCTCTCGATTTTCTGTAAGAAACCACATTGGTAGATAATGAGTTCGTTAAACGAAGTTTTAAAACACAAAATAAACGTAATTCGGTAAAGGCTTAATTTCACTTTATCTCCTTTCACTTCAAAACAAAGCACTTCTGATCTTTTTAGATGATGCAATCCTTTTTAAAATAATGATTCACATATATCACATTCAAATATATTTTTCAATTAAATATAATATTTTTTTGAAAAAAAATCCTAAATAGTATTTGTATATAGTATACGACACAATGACAACATTTATTGTTCAGATAGCATACGACACCGCGACCGAATCGTCTTATTAAAGAAATAGTTTATAATTTCTTTAAAATTCTACACACCCACCAAGAGTATCTGACCTGAGGAGCGAAGAATATCCGTGGTGCGAAATATGTCCGGCTTTCTTGTCTATACTTTACTTTACTTTACTTTTTATTAGTAAACAAATTTTTCCTGAATCTTTTATTACATACTTCTGAGCTAAAGCCAATACTGCCCGTGTTCTTTATCTATAAAATATACTGCCGACTTGTATTTGTATTTATAAGTAGGTAGGTATTATGTTTTTCTACACAATATTTAATATAAATTTTCATTTTATTCAAGATTAAATATTTAGAAACAATATAGTATTCAATATGTACATTTATTACATACTTTAAAATACAGGTATTCAAATTCATTCTTAGATCATCATAATAACCATCAACACATTTTCCTTCAAATAAACACCATAACGTCATGAGTACATTTTTATGACATGATTTACAAGATACCCACAGCTATTACAAAAAATATAATAAAAATTTATGAATTTATAAGCCTATGTAGTAAATACGAATTATAGATGTTCAATTAAATGCTAAGTAAGTTGAGCAATAGAGTGTAAACAGTAAATTAAAAAAATTAAATGATGAACACGAATTGCAAAATGAATTTTTTCTTTATTAATAAAGCCGTAAATACGTAAGAGATAAAAATAATCTCAGAAAATTTACTATAAAATTTTCCATGGATAGTGAACTACATTTTAGATTTTGAGCGAAGCGAAGAAGCTTTTGATTTTATAATGATGTTTATTTAATTTTCTTTTTATTTTTATTTATATTAATTAAAACTCCTCTCCGAATCGTGAAAGAAATGATTTATCGTTTCATCAAAATGTAATATACCACGAAGGATATCCCACACGTGAAGTGAAGAACATCTCAAGGTGCGAAGTAAGTGCTTTTTTTTTAGTGTTACAATATAGAATAGACATTAATAAATTGGACAATGATGATATTTTTCGATTTAATTTTTTGAGCAAGATGTTTTTGATTACAAAATTTGTTTTACTTATGTCACCCATATTTTAATCAAATACTCTTGGTGGGTCTGTTAAAAATGGCGACTATTATCGTTCTTTATATTATTAACTTCCTTCGTTCAGAATCGTTTTATTGAAAAAATGAATTATCGTTTCTTTAAAATTGTATACACCTACCAAGAGTATCTGATCCGAAGAACAAAGAATATCCATGCCTCATGATGCGAAGTATGTCCGGCTTTTTTTTCTGTAATTTTTTTTCCAACACTTTTTTTTCTTATCAATTTTTTTTTCTCTGTTGTTAGTGGAATATTAAACGGACTGAGTGAAAAATATTTATCTTTTTTATAATAATAATAAACTTTATAAATTTTAAGTAAAATTATCTTAAATAAACTGAAGCTCCTCTCAGAATATTTTTTTTAGAAAAAATTATTTATCAGTTCTTTAAAATTCAACCCATCAGTGGCGTACATAGAGGGAGGCTGAAGTCCTCCCCATTGTTTTTATTATATTTGATTTTGTATAAAAAATAAAAGTTAAGTTAGATTTCATACATTTTTTTTATTCTTCTTCGAAACATTTTTAATAGGTTTCTAAAGTTTAATAAAGACTCATTTAATCCTTCTGTAGATTATAAATTTTTTTAATAATCTAATTACTTT
The DNA here is from genome assembly GCA_025469315.1 of Stegophylla sp. TES_Ste_2020. Classification (NCBI taxonomy): domain Eukaryota; kingdom Metazoa; phylum Arthropoda; class Insecta; order Hemiptera; family Aphididae; genus Stegophylla; species Stegophylla sp. TES_Ste_2020. The sequence continues at coordinate 11,458 of JAIPRM010004371.1, read as the reverse complement.
TAGGCATTAGAATAGAGTAATTAGTAGGTAGGTAAAATAATTTCACAAATTTAATTTTATCAATTTAGCGATAAATCCAAAATAATGATCCTGAAAACAAAACAAATTGAATATTTTTTTGGAATTATCCTCCTATTCTATAGTTTTCATCATATTAAATAAAATTTCAATTTAGAAATAATTGAATACTTTTAGATTTTTATCATACAAAAGCGGTGCATTTTAGTTTTACCACCATATACGATATGATATGATCGTACATCAGAAACACTCACTGAGGTGCTTAGATTAAAGTAGAAATATGCTTTCCTAACATTTCACTATGGGGGGGGGGGAGAATTATTATTTTACATACATTAAAATATCGAATTTAAATCTAAGAACACTGGAAATATGTTTGCTCCTTACATGGCAAAATCCTGAGTACGCCTTTGTAATACACCCACCAAGAGCTCTCACCCAAGGAGCATAGAGCATAGAATACCCATGGTACGAAGTAAGTTCAGCTTTTGTTTTTTCATTCGTATAAAATGCCTTTTTCATTGCATTTTTACGTCTTTGCATATTGCTTTAAAATCTAAACCTAATGATTATTAACAATTTCTTATATTGTTATTTTTAAAAAATACCTTTAACAAATTTTAATCTTTTAGAAGTGAAGTACAATTATTCATCATTTTATATTTATTGTGCGTTATAAATTATTAAATATTATTTTTACAACACAAAATAAACAAAATCATAAATTCAGATGAATTTTCCTGTGAACTGTTTGTTTTGTATTTGTTTTTCTTTTAGAAGCTTATTAAAAGAAAGCTTTTTCAGCTGAACAATTTGTACTACGTAGTACGGCATGTATTACCTGAAGTTAATAAGGCTGGTACCACTAGGCTTCCACTTTTATTCAATATCCGTAGGCCTGGGGCCATAATCCCTCCTCCCCTCTTATGCGGGCCTGATAATGTCTAAGGTTTTTAATTACTATTTTTACAATCAAATATTAAGAATTCGTATGGTGCTGATAGTCTATTGTTAACATCATCATTCTCCAACTATTCTAAATTAAAAATTTACAATTTCAAATTTCAGAAATCAGTAATAATATTATAATAAAGCTCCATTGAATCATTTTTCAATTTATTTATGAATGTTTTCAAATTTAAAAAAAAAAAACGCACAGTATTTATCAATAATACCAATATTTATGATGGTGACCGACGAATTAGTGCCTATTTCTTCTTTTTTATTACGTTTGTTTATATGCCACTTAACCTCGATGTCCAGGTTTTAAATTGTTTATAGTGATTCTAACAAATTGATCTAATTAATCTTCAAGTAAACTATAATTAAACAAATTTCAATATTAATATTTTTATAGCATGGTTATTATTTTATTTTTATTATCTAGATTATGCGTCCTTTAACCATATTATGTATGATGTATCCTGGTTCGCCTTACAAGTAAATCGCATCATTACTTATCACGATCCCTCACGGCCCACATACCTAGTAATAAAGATGTGGTAAGGCTATTTAGCCGGTAGGTACGCCTAGTCACTATCATCTGAACAAATACACAAAAATGTTATTATCTTAGAATAGTTATATTAAATATGCTTATTTCATACCTCGTTTACGTTTTAATTACTATCTACAGTATATCCAAACCTATTCGAATAATAAAAACACTTTTTATTATTTTAAAATCCACGATATTATAATGACCATAATTGGGTAAGTAGATAATAGTAAAATAAATATTATCCAACATTTTCGAATTAAATTCTTTTCTATGAATTTGGTCTAATTTCTAAATCGAAAAACAGCTTTAATCTTCCAAATGAGACCAAAGAGAAAACTATTTTCATTTAAGGTGAAAAATGCTCTAGTCACTATAATATTCAATCTACTACACAAACTGTTTTATTATCAAAAACACTGAGATAACATTATAAAGAATTGTTAAAAAATAATCATTGGTACTTGGCATTAAAATTAAAATCGAAATATCTACCATTATGTATCGATTAAGGAATATTAGATTGTTTTATAAAATTTAAAACGTCTGTAATCTGTAACTCGATCTGTTTTACGCATGAGATGGTATAGTTGACTAAATTAAGTGACTTCTCAAAGATATTTTATTATTAATGTTCTTTAAAATAATCAAATTATTCAATTGCTATTCTTAACATTAACATAATTTTTTTTAACGAGATAGTTTTTTGACTCCTCTTCTCTCATAAAAAAAGTCAATGCGTGCTTTAGTATAAAACATCTTGGAGACGTGTAATGCTACAAATACAAATTAAATTATGTAAAATATCATAATATGTCATCGTGGATAAGCCCCAGTGGCGTATTTGAGGGGAGGGTGATGGGTGGATCGCCCTATCCTTGGAGTTTTTTCATCAAGATGTAATATTATACATTAATAATAATAAACGTTCATCTATCGAGGGCCATTTTTAAAAGAAGAAGAAAAAGACAATTTTGCAGTAACTATTTATACTTTGATACTTATAACTAATACGAGCTAGTGAATAATACTTAATTTAAAATTTTATTTTGAGTGAAATTAAGAAACATTTGTTAACATTTATTCAATTTGTCATTGACAACAATGATTTTTTTAGTAACAAGATTTAAACAAATTACTATACATTATTTTTTTATGAAATACCTGTTTCATTTATAAATTTATAATAATAGATATGTACTATCAATTTTTTTTTCTTTTGTCATAATTACCAATTTTTGCACAAAAACGTGTTATACCTATATATCATCATTTTTATGAATATAACATTGTTCTATGGTTTATTTAACAAGATTGAGGAGACCATGAATAAGTAAGAAACAAGATTGAGGAGACCATAAATAAGTAAGAAAGCACGATTATTTTCAAAAATTTGGACGGAAAAGAAAATTAGCGTTCTATTATAAGAATGATGTAAAAATATTTTAGATTAAGAATAATTTACAAATCGTCACCTCCTTGGTGGAGTCTCAGCTACGCTACTGATAGACCCGAATAGGCTAGTTAGAGCATTCGAGTAAATCTCGAAGGGCCACTCAAATTTTGGACTTGTAGAATATGAAAAGCATTAAAAAATCGTATAACATGTAAAAAAAGCAAACAATAGGTCTATAAAAGTATATTTCTCAAAGGACCGCGATTATCCAAACCAACCCTCATCGTGGAGAAACTATTTTGGTACACAATAATAATTATAATAATAATAATAATAATAAAGTTAGTTTTTATCAATAAAAGTTTAAAATAATGTCCTCATTTGGTCCAGTGTATTGCTACATTATATTTATGAGTTCAAAAATATTATAATATATAATAGTAATAACGTCTTTAATCTGTTGAAAATGTAAGACATGCACAGAACAGCTTAACCGTGGACTTACAATGTTATTCAACAATGGTTTGAACTTAAAGTTAAATATTTAAACAATTTGAACGGACTGATTCTTTAAATTTTAAAGATATAAATAATTAGTATCGTTTATTGAAGAATATAATTCTATAATCAATTATAGTAGGTACCTCGGCAGTAAAACCATAATTCGTGTATAAACGCTATACACGTACTATCGACAGAATAATCGATTCTAATTTTGATTTAAATTAAAATTATTTATATTGACCGTCTGATGTGATGAAAATTCATTTTTTTGTAATTTTTTGGTGCAAATATTACAAACAGATTTTAAATATTATGTATATTTTATTTATTTTGGATCAATTTTGGTACAAATTACTTACACCCAAAAATACGCGTGCACATGATGACTATACAGATTTACTTCTGTAAAAAATAAAATAATATTATACCCTTATAAACCACGATAATAATAACGAAATCGCACAATACAATTGTCATAATTATTGTATGATATTAAATGGGTTGTTCCATGTTCAACTATGTTTGATAAGATGCCTTCATTAGTTTCTCCTATTTATGTCAAAAACTCAACCATTATACTTAATTGACCTATTACTGACGATCACTGAAAATAATATCAATACATACGATAGATACACATGGAATTTGTTATAAAATAAAGTGATTTCGCCTGGGTATCAACGTCAATGTATTTTTTTTTTTTTTTTTTTTACATTATTTTTTTACTTTTTAGAGTAGGCTAATTGATTTCATATAGGTAGGTAGTGTATTGAATTGCCGGCATTGAAACAGACACACGATTTCACGATTTAACATGGACACACGAATGATAATATAACGATAATAAAAATGCAGTGATATCTTAATTATTATTAATATAAATAAATTAAATAATTTTATTCTCATAGCTATTATTCAAAATCATACAAATGTACAAAAAACATCACTTTTTTTTTTTAATTTGCACTTTATTTTGTAGTTATGTTACTATGTGTAAACTTTTGTTACAAAGTCTGTTTTCAATTTAATAAGTTAAGTATTGATGAAACATTAAAAAATAAGCCTCGTAAAATTACACACCCGGGGATAAATCTCCCCGCCTAGATCTGGCCCTGTTCAACGGCATGGAAATTAACGAAAATAATTGACTAGTGTCAGTTAAAAATAACTTATATACTGTTCTTGAGTTAAATTATTATATTATTCTAGACGATTTCAATTAATTTGTTGTTAATTATTGTACTCAAGTTTTTTTTATTAGGCCAAATTCATAAAAAAACAATTCATTAAGAAAATAATCATGGTAATTATAATATAGTGGTATACGAAATAATAAAAATGTCGTATTTTTATAATTCTGTTAGTTTTCCGTTTCAAAATGTCAAAGTAAATTTTCAAAATTATAATTTTGTATTCTGTGTTATTATTGTAGGTATAGCCGTATATAACGGATAGTTGTACAACAAAAAGAGAAATAAAAATAAATATTTCGAAGATGGACTTTAACCTTTTTCCCCACAACGGATAACTTGCTTGGAACAACCCAGCTTCGACTACAATTTTTCTTCACCAATCACCAGTATAGGTACATAATATTTTTCCTTTAATAATAGGTGAATTTGCTTAATTAATGGGGAGATGAAGGTGTTCAATCATCTCACATGACCTTTATATATATATATATATTCAATTTTAATCGAATTTTGTAGTATTTTAAATTAGTTTCCATAAAATTTAAGTTACCTATCTAATTGCCAAAATCGTAAATGACAGCACTATCAAATGTTGTACGTTTTTGTTGGTATTCGTCTCTGATGCTACATTTTCTAGTATTTAACATCCTGCAACCGTATGAATATAAGCAGTTTAGTTCCCATCCCCATAGAATAATATAAGTAATCTATAATCTATATAATATGATAAATATGGCATATTTAAATCCCTCACCGACCGCTAATCAACAGCATACAAAGGTAAAATAATTCGTAGGTAAAATAATGAAAATACAGCCGACCAATCATTTATTTCTTTAATCTTATAACAACTAATGACTTATTAGTAACTGCTTTTGTTTGAACCTAACAGCTTTTTATGAGACAACTCCGATAGCCCTATTCCACGGGGCAACGATTGTTGCGACGAACATACCACGACGTAGCCTCCCTCCCCGATCTACCACCCAAACGTGATCCTTGATATACTTCCTCATGATGTGTAACATTCTTCAGTCTTCCAAGCATCGACGACTTTTTTGATTGATATAATAATTCAATATTTCTTTTTGAATCAAAGAAAAATATATGAACTATTCTATTCATATGTAAAATTTAAATGCAAAAAATAGTACCAATAGTAAAGTACAGCAAATCAAAGTAAAGAATGAACAAGAAAGCCGGAAATATTTCACATTATAGGTATTCTTCGCTCCTCTGGTCAGATACTCTTAGTGGATGTATTGGATTTTAAAGAAACAATAAATCATTTTTTCAACAAAATGATTCAGAGCGAAGCATGATAAATATATAAAAAACAATGATAATCGTCATTTTCTACACACCCACCAAGGGGTGAGACTTAAGGAGCGAAAATACCCATGGTGCAAAGTATATCCGGCTTTCTTGTCTATACTTTACTTTTTTTTATCCAATAAATAAAGAAAAGGAAAAAAATACAATTTTACTATTTAAATAATGAAAAAAATTTAATGAAAAAAATGTTAGAAAAAATATCAAACATTTTTTTTTACATTTTCAAATTTTTCTTGTACTAAAATATTTCATATATTATTAACTATCTATGTTTACATTTTCATAACTTTAGGTTAAAAAAGATGGTTTCCTAGTCTTTTTGTCAAATTTTGGATAGTTTTGCCAAAATTAAAAAAAAAAATTTCGAATTTCGAAAAATAACCTCTTTAAAGTACCGTTTAGAGGCAAATCTGGTTTGAAAAAGTTGCTGGTCGACATGTTTAAACATGTATTTCTATGTGTACACATAAAGAAAATTAAAAAAAATAAATAAAGAATCATAGAAAAACACCAGCACAGTAGGAGGATTGAGAGTTTTAGCTAGCTAAAATTAGGAAATTTTCGTATCGAATAATGCTTATATAATTATAGATATTTGCTTATTATAATCAAGTGGTAATTAATAAAGATAATAAGATACCCCAAAATGTAAGAAGCACCAAGTTATACGTCTGTTCGTACAAATAATATTATAAGCTGTTTCAATAAAATTTATAAAAGTTGAACTTTAAGAACATTTCATTGATACATCTATGATCGATATTCAAGGTATGATTTTAAATCAATTGATTTTTTTTGTACTTAAATAATATATATATAGGTGTAAATGAGTAATTGATTCATAAAAATTGGGTTTCAACCGATATTATTATTATATGTTGGTAATAAAATTACGAATTAAAGTGTGGTCATATATTTATTATTATTTTTAAACTTTTTAAAAATGTGAATTAATTATCAAGATTATCAAGATTCAACATAATACGCAATGAAATTCACATTTACAAATATTTTAAATTATCATAATAAATAAATTATTAAACATTAAAAAGACATTTTACCACCAATATTTTCCCAAAAATCGGGTTTACAAAATGGCTATTTTTAATTGTTTCTAAGACAATAGAACACAATTTGAAATTCAAAACTTTAAGTCCTAGAAACAGTAATATTTTTTTTTTAAAGAGTTGAAAATTTTCAATAGAACGAAAGTTATTTAATTTGTCAAATCGTACTACGACTATATATACTATATTATACGTACTATATAATATATATATATATATATAGGTATAACATGCGCTCTTAATATTCTTGTGTTATAATTGTTGATTCCCCCACATAACCAAGCCTTAATTACGCCACTGAGTCGATTGCAACATTCAATATTACTCCCAGCATACTATCAAATTAAACCATACAATCAAAATCGCAGAAAATATACAACTAGTAACAACTATTTTTTCCCTGTACCCTTCAAACGAATGTCACTTTTAACATTGACCGTATAATTTGAAAAAATACTTACTGATTTTGACATGTATTAAAAAATAGAAAAATTAAAATACAGTACAAATCGGTTATAATGACAAATCGGGTTTAATGATTATAGGTAAGTTGAATGTTCCGGCAAAAATCCTATATTATATTTTACACTAATTTGTAGGATTCGGGACTTGTTGAATTTTCATATTCTTTATTAATGACTGCAGAATAATATAATTGGGATATAAATTGTTTCAAAACATAGTGGACTCAAATATAAAAAAATGTTGTGCACACTTTTGCATATTTTGCCTTTTTTTTAAAAAAAACACATATTTGACAAATGTGTAATATATTTTAATATTTATGCATATTTGACAGATTTATAACATATTTACGCATATTATAGAAATTTATAACACATTTACACATTTTTACGTTTTAAGCTTAATACATTTATTTTAAAGGTCGTCATTATTTTTTTTTTTACTGTTATACGTCGATCAATATATCTATAATCATTGTCTGAACTTAAAATGTAACATATCAAACTGAAATAAAAAAAAAATTGAGTTGCATAATTTTGCGAATATTTTGGTAATTTTAAGTGCATATTTGCATATTTGTAGGTATATTTCCAATAATATATGTGTAATAAGTGAATAACCTTACTAATTTTTATGGGTAATGACGTCTATGTTATCATACGGATGTTATGACAGTTATTTTTGGTTATTTTAGAAAAACGATTTATCTATAATGATATTTTCAACTAAGGTAACAGATTTCTACTGTACTTAACTTTGTGAAACACAATATTCCGAGTCATTTGTAACTTTGGTCGCATTCTTTTAAAATAAAATGGAAATATTACAATGTTCATGAATTCATAATCTAATGAAAAATTTAAATGATATTATACTTTGTTCATTGACTATATTTCGTAGACGTATAAATACCATCATTTGCAGTTAATAAAATATAATAATGGTATTACATTCTAGGTATTATATTCCGCCCTAAATTCAAGCATAACTTCAGTGATTTATTTGATTGCAAAAAACAAAAATATTAATCAATGAAATAAATTGCTGATATAGGTTCAAATACAGAACCACATTTCTGCAGAGATCTCCGATTTTTTATGAATAAATGCATATAATATTTTAATGTATACATAATACAATAGTCAATTATTTTACTTACGCGCATAAGATTCGTATGAAATCGAACTAATTAAAAATATAAAATAAAACGTAGGTAGATACGTAGTATAATTGTTAGGAATTAAATAATTTTAACCTACTCCCTATTTGTAATAAGAAAAATGAAAATAAATATTTTATCAATTACGTATATCTGACATAGGTACTTGCTGGGTGTTATTACGTATTATACAGCTTTAATTAGTAGGTCGTTTTCTTAGGTTGATGACCGGCGTAATAAATTAGGTCACAAATTCTATAAACTTTAAGTTGGTGTAATTCTTATCGTAAACATTTCACAGTACAATGTCCAAAATATAAAGAAGAAAAAAACATTTCATTGCACGTGGAATAAATAACGACTCGTTAAAATAATGATGAATAAAAAACTAATGTATTTAAGAGTCTTAAACCTTAATAACGTAATACCAATTATAAAAATTGTTTATTATTTATTAGCTTATAAAACACAAACGAACTCAAGTGTTAGCGCCGTCCCTAATATGCATTTGTGATACCTATATAATAAGTACCATTTTATTTTAGAAAGATATATTATCTTCACAACATACTGCAAGTGTCAAGACACTTTTATTTAAACTAAATGCGCGTTTAAGACCTTATTTATATAAAAAGTACGAAATAAACCATTTTGGTTGTACTCAAATAGAATTTGTACATACTTCGTGCCATAGATATTCTTAGATCCTCGAGTATTGGATCTTATACTAGGTGGGTTAAATTTTAAAAGACCTAACGACAAATCATTTCTTCAATAAAACACATTTGAGCGGAACTTCAGTTTATACGCAGGCTATTTATTAGTTTATATTTTACACGTGCCATAAACAAAGAACAAAAATGTTCACAACATAATGAAAAATGAAGTTATTACTTTAAAATGTTCACATGATAAAATAGTCATTTAAGATTCTTAACGAAGTGAAGAAACAAGTGTTTTTACAATTGGTGTTTACTTATTAGATTCTAAACGGAGTGAAGAAGCTTATGATTTTACAATGATGTTTATTTTTTTTTCTCTTTCTGGACACACTTTTTCGTATAGAAATACTTGTCCAAAAGTTTCCATCAATATCTCTATAAGAGAACCGGTACTTTAAAGAGGTCGTTTTTCCAATTTCTCAATACATTTTCCAAAAACGGGGAACATTATTGAAAAATTGACAAAAAACGGCAAAATATGCAGTTTCCGGAATTTTCGTAAAATTGAAAATTACTTTTTGACATAACTTCTAAAATAATGCAGCTAAGGACTTGAAATTTTCATCAATCACTAAAAAAAGTTACGAGAACATTTCATAAAAATTTCAAAAAGATTTGATTAATATTGAGTTAAATACAGTATTTTGAAAATTTCGGAAATTTCTCATTTTTTGTTAGTTTTTATGTAATAAAATTTTTCATTTTTGATATTAAGACTTGAAAATTTAATATTATCTCACTGATACATATGTCTAATTGACCTGAAAAAATCTCGCAAATCATCAGTCAACTTTTTTTTTATACCCGTTTGAAGTTAGAATTTCAAACAAATTCCTTAGTTTCACCTAAACTTACACACTTTAACGTACTTAAAAGAAAATTGGCCAAACTGATTATTTTGAAATTTAGTACCTATAGATAGAAAATTTCATCGCGAATATTTTGATGCAATAAAGTTTCATAAGAACCAAGAATTAATATTTTACAAGGGTTTGATTAAAAAAAATTGGAAAAAGTACGGAATAACCCTAGTAAAATTTTTAATAATTCGTCCGTAAGAAATTTTCTTACACCAAAATATTGGCGATGTAATTCTCCATCTATGTACCAAGTTTCATAAAAATCGGTTGAAGCAATTATTTTAGATTCTGAACGAAGTGAAGCAGCTTATGTCTTTACAGTGATGTTTATTTTTTATTTTTTGCTTTCTCTGTAAACACTTTTTTGTATAAAAATACTTGTCCAAAAGTTTCCATCAATAACTTTAAAGATCCAAAATCAAACCCAAATGGTACTTTAAACAGGTCGTTTTTCGAATTTCTCTACACTTATTTCAAAAACACGGAAAATCTGACAAAATATTACCAAAAATGAAAAAACGGCAACATATACTATTACCGGAATTTCCGTAAAATTAAAAATAATTTTTAACATAACATTTACTTTTTAACATAACTTCTAAAATAATACAGCTAAGGACTTGAAACTTTCGCCAACTACTAAAAACTACCACGAGAACATTTCATAAAAATGAAAAAATGAAGTAGGTATAGCATTTTGAATATTTCCGAAATTTCTCGTTTTTGTTTTTATGTAATAAAATATTTGATTCTTGATATTTTGACTTGAAAATGTAATATGATCTCACTGACATATTATATGTCTAATTGACCTGAAAAAATTTCGAGTTTCTTAAGTCAACTTTTTTCTCTATAACCTTTTGAAGTTAAAATTTCGACGAAATTCGTTAGTTTTACCTAAAATGTGTACTTTAACGTACATTCAAGAAAATTGGCCTGACCGATTTTTTTTAAACTTGGTGTCTAGATAGAAAATTTCATTGCGAATATTTTGATGTAATAAAATTTTGAGCGAACAAAAAATTAAACATTTTACGAGGGTTAGATTGAAAAAAAGCCGGACATACTTCGCACGATAGGGTTTTCTTCGCTCCTTGAGTGGTACGCTCTTGGTGGGTGTATTAAATTTTAAAGAAACGATAAATCATTTCTTCAATAAAACGATTCTGAGTGGAGCTTCAGTTGATACAAGATAATTTTACTTAAAAATTATAAAGTTAAACTGTTAATTTGAGAAT
>JAIPRM010004370.1:0-16521 GCA_025469315.1 Stegophylla sp. TES_Ste_2020 | reverse complement strand
CTTCGTTCAGAATCGTTTTACTGAAGAAATGATTTATCGTTTCTTTAAAATTTAATACGCCCGTCAAGAGAATACCACCCGTCGTGCGAAGTACACCCATCGTGCGAAGTATGTCCGGCTTTTTTTGAATTATTATGGATAAAAATCCAGTTTGCACGATGAGTGTTCTCCACTCCTCAGGTGGATGTGAGGATCACACTGATGAATCTCAAAGTTTTTTATGATAAATAATTATTTCTTAAATCAAACAATTCCGCGCAGGGCCTCAATTAATATGCAATAATAATCGTCAATATGTTTTGAAATAATTGTATTTTTGATAACAGAAATTCCATGTCTATTTTATATTATTCACGAATATTATGATCGAAAAAAAAAAAAAAAAATCAAAAGAAATCTGCTTTTATTTGAATTTCAGCCATGATTAAAATTTTAAACGCATATGAAAAAAATATTAATTGTACCAACTACTAATGAAAATTAAACCCCCTTTTAGAAGTGTATATAAGGTTTTGATAGAAAAAAAAAAAAAAAAATCATTACTTTTTATAAAAATTACTAGTTTCGTACGAATTTGAAATTTAAATGGCTATAAATAAAAGTAGACTTCAGAAATTTTTTCGTGTACAATAAGAATACGAGTACGTTTTAAAATCTCGAAAATCGTTAGTAAACTTTTTTTAATACCCATTTTAAGTTAGAATTTCGACGAAATTCGTTATTTTTACCTAAAATCACGCACTTTAACGCGCAAAAAAATAAAATTGGCTAAAACGATTGTTTTGAAATTTGGTGTCCAGATAGATAATTTCATTGCGGATAATTTAGTGCTATAAAATTTCTTACAGACGAATAATTAAACATTTTACAAGGGTTTGATTGAAAAAAATTGGACAAAGTCTTATAATATTTTCTAATTAACACCCAAATGGTTGGTAGGTAATGTTTTTTCGACGCTAAATACGATGGTGTGAAATAAAATCACCTTTTATCAATAATTTTCTAATTATTTAATAATATATTTTGAAAATTAAAAAAAAAAAAACTAAAAATTAACGATGATAGTGTGGCGCAGTGGAACGATGATATCACTCGACAGTGCCGGGATTCGATTCTAACCCGGTTGCCCAAATATTTTGCATTTTTTTTTTTTTTATTATTAACTTCCTTCGTTCAGAATCGTTTCTTTAAAATTCAATAAACCCGTCAAAAGAATCACACCCGACGTGCGAAGAACACCTCGACAAGCGAAGTACACACTCTTTATATAATATATGAAGATACTTTTTCAGTTATACATTTTTGTACAAAAATTGTTTAGTTATAATTTTTATGTAGAAAATTAAATTTCATTTATTTGGTCCATTTGGGTGGAAATTTTCAAAATTCTCAATACTTTTTTTGAAGTGCGAAACGGTCTTGCTAATTTACTTATTAATTATTTCTAATAATCATTTATTGAATAATTTTTGATATTTCGCATTTTGTAAAATGTTTTTCTTCCCTATAAAATTTTATCTCGTGCCATTAACAATATTATTAGGCTTGCGAATACTTGCAGCTGTTCTCCAGGTGTGTCTAATAATTCAAAAAAAACATTAAAACTTTTAATGCCATATTTGTAAATAAATTTTAAGCTGCGTGCACAATTGAGTGGTTTATAAATACTTGTCTGAGAAAAACAATAGTAGAATTTTTCGGTTTCAAAGATTTCAAAGGAACGCGTCTTCTGGATCAAGAATATTAAAAGTAAAATAAAGTGAAAAAATAAAAATAAAATCATTTTTTTGTATAAGTATTTCTTTTTAGGGCCGTTAGAATAATTGAAAAAATAATATTGAGAATGCATGTTTAAATTGTCCTCGTTTTCGGTGAAACTGTTATATTTTTTCGAATAACTACTCTTGTAAAATACAATTCGAAAAACACTACATTTTCATGTTGAAAATTCCTTGTTTACTGTTATTGTTATAAATACATAATACTACAGAAAACGTTTACATTAAATTATTAATATTTTAGCTGATGTATTATTATTGTAAAAACTAAAATAAATTATTTGATTGTCCATTTTTAATTGAACATTAGTGACGACCAGTGACGAATAATATTATGAGACCGCCGTGATGATGGTCTAAAATAATTTATTACTGAACTTAAATGTCATTTTAAATTGTTAATTAACACGTCCAATCACAGTTATGAAGAAAAATATGACGTTGTAAATAATAATTAATAACGACGTGAGTATGTCCGTTATTTGTAATTACATTTGAAACGACTATTTTGGGTTTAGATTTTTGTTCAATATTTTTTTTTATTTTTAATATTATCTCGAATGATTTGTTTTAGAATAATAATTAACGATTATTGTCTTACAACGTGAACTAATCCCATTATTTAGTTGGATTATTCTGTTATTAAAATCCCAGCCGCCGAAAACCCGTCAGCTTTCTCTCGTTTTTTTTTTTAATCGATTCCAATATAACACTTAATTTTTAAAATTCACTTGTTTTATTTACTTTCGCCTCGTTTATTAGTTCGGGCAATTCATTCTTGATGTCGGTAATTTCATCGAACATAACTCGATTCCTGCCGGCTTGTCGTATAACGATTGTAGGGAGATTTCTTATGAAAGGCTCCCCGTCCGGTGCGACTAATTTTTGCGCCTCCGGACAAATAACCGCGTTCACTCTAATGAATAATGTGTCTTTGAAATTTTCCCCTATCTCTTTGAATTCCGAGAAGTATAGGAAACTATCAACAAACAATATGACGGCCAATCGTGTGGATTTGTCGGCTTTTTCCAAATGGTATGCGAATTCCCTGTCACTCGAGACGTATTCTATGTTATCTTTCATGTTGATCGCTCGGCCAGAATATTCCTGTTGAAAATAAAACAAACACAATAATGTAAAATCCACAGTAGTGTACCTAAACTACGTCATCATATTGATTTTATTCGATCGAATTTCGAACGAAAACTTTTGAAATTATTTAAATACAATTCGGAATTGTATCTGAAACAATAATTATTGAATCTGTCAACAGCTGGTTTTTATATCACTCTTTAATTAACTAACTGGGGAAAAAAAAAAAAAAAAAAAAAGTGAGAATAAAAAAACACTTAAAACGTTTTCTTCGGCAAAATTTTTTTTCCTATATAGTGTTTACCAGTATTTAAGTTTTCATTAAGTTTAGATGAAAAAAAAAAAAAAACAATTCAAAGGCATTTTTTCCAAATTTAAGTAGTTAAGTAGTTTTTTCAAAATTTTTAAATATGTTGAGAATTTTGAAAAATTAACCATCTCTAAAGAAATATCTAGAGCCGAATTCTAACTCTAAAAATAGCTGGTCAAAAGTTTTGGATCAGTATTTCTATACGAAAACGTGTGTATAGAAAAATAAATCAAATTTAAAATAAAAAAAGCCGGACATACTTCGCACGACGGGTGGTATTCTCTTGACGGGCGTATTGAATTTTAAAGAAACGATAAATCATTTCTTCAGTAAAACGATTCTGAATGAAGGAAGTTAATAATATAAGAAAAATAAAAAAAATGTTCGAAAAATGTCCAAAATTTTTTTTCACATTTTCAAAATTTTCTCGTGCCAAAATCTTTTTTATATGATTTTCTATCTATAGTTAAATTTTCATAAAATTCTGATCGAAAAATTATGGTTTTCGAGTCGTTTTTGTCAAATTTTGGGTAGTTATTTCCAAAAACAACATTGAAGAATTGAGAAATTCAAAAAATGACCTCTTTAAAGTATAATCTAGAGGCGAATTGGATTTCAAAAAGTTATTGATCGAAACTTTTGAACAAGTATTTCTATACGAAAAGTTGTACACAGAAAAAATAAAAAAAAAAAAAAAATAAACATCATTGTAAAAACACTAGCTTCTTCACTTCATTCAGAATCTAAAAGATATTAATCATTGTAAAAATAGATACTAGGTTGTTAACTCCAATCAGAATTTAAAATACACATTTAATTATATGGTCAAACATTATACGGTTTTAGTTCGAAGAGTTTGAACTATTCCATTTTCTCTATATATATAACACCGAACACGGATTGAAACGCCACCTTTGCTCACTCTCCTTCTCCTCCTCTTCCTCCCAATGATTGTACGACTACAATGTTGAGCTTCTTCGCTCACCCTCAGCGAAATCAAGACAAAAATATTGAGAGGCTAACATTGTTTTTTTTTTTTTTTTTGGTTTTATGCCCTCCCCCCTCCCATATGGTTTAAACCACATACGATTTATGAATAATCTGAAAGTTTCGAATTTATTTCCTTCCCTTATATCCACCACCTATAGTTCTGTTCCAGAAAAAACATTTTAGCACTGCCACTGATAATATACCTACAACAGTAGCAGTACCAATTTTTTTTTTTTTTTTTTTGAAAACACGGATTAATTGAAAATAACCGGTATTTTTTTTTTTTGGTACAGGTATTACCTAGTCTTAGAACCTTTATTTTTTTATTTTTTTTATTAACTTAAAACTAAATAATTAAATTACCAACGGGGGTGTAAATATTGCAAAAACATAATTAAATTATCCATATAAAGAGCTAACTAAACATTAAAAAATATTTACATTTTAGATTATATTAAGTACATTTTTTAATTAATAGTATTAAAAAAAAAAACCTGGAGATACCTAGTTATTGCACCGAAATATAGACAATATTTTTCTCGATTATAAAAATGTAAATACATGTATTTAAAAAAAAAAAATAAGTGGAAGTAGCCCGGCGGTTCTTGCACCGGGCCCTTCAATATTGGTCATTTTCTAATTTATTATCAATCATTATGTCTGATTAGAATTTATTGAATATAATATTTTACATTTTGTAAACTGTATTTTGTTTCACATAAAAGTTTCATCGCGTACTTATCGTAAGTATTATTTAGTTGGTTAATACATTGCAGCTGTAACACGCATGTGTGTTTAATAATGCAATAAACCATTGTTACCCTAAGTATCGAATATTTGTAAAACAAATTTTATTAAAAGCTACGAACACATAATATTTTATACCGTTCATCGAAACTCTGGTAGAGAATAATTATTATCCGTGCAGCCAATGCGTATGGGAAAATTTTACTAAAAAACATGGATGTTATCTTTCGGTTTCAGAGATTTCAAATAAAAGTAATTCATTCGAATAAAGAATAAAATAAGAGTAAAATAAAGTGAAAAAAATCAATCATTGTCAAACAAATATTTCTTTTCAAGGTCGTTAGAAACATATTGAAAAAAAAAAATATTTGATTTGTAAAAATCAAACTATTCATAGCCGCTCAGAATTTTTGAGAACTATATAAAGTTAATGATTTTTTGTGATTTTTGGGGGGACTAAATCGATCCAATAAACATATTAGCCCCCCCCCAGGAAAAAAAAAATCCTTTCCGAGTTGCGCTAATGTCTATAACTCAATTTTTATTGTTACAAATGATCTGGAAAAGTATACACCTACGTAACATCTATAATTAGATCATTGTATTCTCAGACTTAATCATTCGAGCCACAAATTCGCTATATGCTTTCTCGACCTTATTGTTTCGTGAATCGTGTTGCTTCCTGTAGTTATACTCACCAGCGGTAGGGAGACACTATTCACAATTTGTTTTTCACATTTTTTTTTTTTATTACTCCAAAAGTTCTCTTTTACAATACCATTTTTCCTAAAAGTTATTTTTAACAATACCAAATCTATCAATATATCTTATCAAATATAAGAAATCATTTATTGTTAAATAAAATAATTACAATTTTCAATTATTACCAATTTTTTTATGGTGGGGGGAAATATCAAATTTGTAAAAATATATATTGGAAGAATATTTTTATGGTAAATATTGAAATTGGAGAAATTAGGTTGGAAAAACAGTTTGGGAAAGCTGCACTTTACATTTAATAGGGTGACCATTTTTATAGATATAAAAAACGGGACAAATAATTTTGGTTGAACTCTGAATGAATACCAAATATTTTTTTTATTTTAACATTTATTTAAAATAACAATTAGGTACACTTTTAAAAACACTCCTTATTTGTTGTGACTTTGAAAAAATTGATCGATATCTAAGCGGATTTTTATTGGGATTCATTATAATCATAATGATTAATAATTATGATTTCTAATTGGGTCATGTTTTATTTAAACTTTTATAATTTTTTTATTGTGTTGAAATATCATGGAAAATCTTCATATGAAAATTATTTACTAATTATCATTGTTATAATTGAAGATTCGTTCCTTTCGTAATCAGTACCTATATAATGTACTCTCTATTGCTGAATTTGTTCCAGAATTTATCGATACATTTTTGCTTTTAAATATTATTCTAGGATTCTTAAACTCATTTTTTGTTTCTTACCTACCAGTGCATCTAAATTTGGTACCAATTATAACCGTTTTCCGAAATTGAAGTAATTTTGTGATATTATTGAGGTCTGATAAAATTTACGTTGTATGAAACGAAAATACGTCAGTAGTTTCACCTTTAATATTTGTTAATTCTAATGAATTTATTTTGACGTTTGTTTAAAGACAATTTAATTTTGATTTCATTGTGAAATTGTAGAATTATGTACATATTTATTTTATTTTTTTTTTGTGAACGCTATTTCGCGCATAATATGGAATAACGGGATTAAAACGGGACCACCTTCTGAAAACGGGATAAAAAGCGTCCCGTTCGAAGTTTTTCGGGACAAGGGGACATGATTGTCAAAAAAGGGACAATCCCGTTTTAAACGGGACGTATGGTCACCCTACTATACAATCATACCCAGCAAGTATTCACGTGTTATGTTATGCTATAATATAAGTTTATTATTTAAGACATTATTTTAATTTCATTATACTTGACGCGTCATCATTGGATTATTGTAAGAACGAAAATAAATTTTTCGAGTATCCATTTTTAATTACACGATAGACAATAAGTTTGGTAGTATGGTCTGATATCAAATGACGATTAAAAATCAATTATATTAAACAATTTTAATTATTATTTAATCTGTTTAATTTGTATAGTGTTGTACGTCATCGTTCTGTATGATCCTATCATAAGCGAGAAAACTATGATTTTTTTTTTTTTTTTATAAATAATATTAATAATATTTTAAAGGCATATCTTTAAACGACTGTTTTCGATTGAATGTTTATTCAAATTTTTCGATTTGATTATTGTTTCGAGCCTGACGAATATATTTTAGATTAATTAGATTATTATTTTACAACCAAAAGAAATCGATTTATGTTGCAGTGGGTGATGACTAATATTCTTCGTGAAAAAAAAAAAAAAAAAAACAGTACTTAAGTTCGAAAATTTTATCGACGTTGCGGATGAATTAACTGCCACGATAAACGGGGCAAAAGTAAAAATAATATAAATGACATTTCGTATAAGTATAATTAAAATCGAGTAACGAAAAGTGTTTTGAAACAATCGGTGTTCCAAAATTTTGTAAAAAAAAAAGCTAGAAGTTGTATAATCGATCAATCACTTAAATCGACTAATTTTGGTTGTAAAATAATATTGTTATCGATTAATCTGAAACGAATCGTAAATGTCGAACAATCGTCTAGTAGAAAACAACAATAATAATATAATCCGAAAATTCGAATAAATATCTAATCAAAAATAGTTTATATATATATATATATATTCACTAATAAATATTGAATACTTACTGGAACCAAACCCAATACTGTAATCAGTGATAGAAATAATGTTGCTGCTTTCATATTGATTTCTGTACGTTTCAAAAAAAAAAAAAAAAAAAAAATGTATTGATTAAGAAAATTTGAAATTTTCTCACGACTTAAATAATTATTATAAACAACGTTTAAACAATTTTTCGTTCTATGTCCTCAAATATTCCGCTTACATACTACATATTATCAAATATAGGACTTAAATGCAAATGGCACACTGAAGTACATAAATCAATAACACGAATAACACATTATAATTTAATTTTTGTATAAAAAAATGCACGTATCATGTTTGTAATTTTCCTTATTGTTGATTTTTTTTCCAAACAATAAAAACATGTAAAAAACGATATTTTTGCAATAATAGTTATGGGGAAAAAAAAATTTTGTTTTCAAAAATTTTTGTACTTTTGTTTTCTTACAATATATGTTTGTTCGAGTAGAATGAGAATTTTAATCACCTCTACTTTTATTTCAACAAACGTGTATGTTTATACTCACATATAAGTCATTTGTCACAAAATGTCAAACGTTAATACTGGGCTTAAAATCGGAATTTTAAAATTTTGCAAAATTATACTGGTTGCTTCTGATTTCGATTTAAAAATGTTGTATCTATTTTATCGATTTAATATTAATGCGTAATATCGATTTGGTAGTACCCTGATTTGTATTTAGAGTTTAAACATGCATTTTATTTATTTTTAAAATTCAATTTCACTCACATTTTACGATATAAAAATTTTAATTTTATTTTCTGCAATCATAATTGCATTCGACCTTTATATAATATTACTTTAAAAGGACGCCTTATAAACGATTCTGAAATATTGTTCAAAGTGGTTGTTTGCATACGTATGTGATGAAATTAAGAATTTAAGGTGTTTAAATCCAAAAATACTCCCCCCCCCTTTTGTGTTCAAGCATGCGAGACGGATAAAAGAAAATTCAGATTTTTGAAAATCATTCTAAAGATTAATGGTTTGGTGGCGTTAACGTTTTAGATTCTAAGC
Organism: Stegophylla sp. TES_Ste_2020; assembly: GCA_025469315.1. Taxonomy (NCBI): domain Eukaryota; kingdom Metazoa; phylum Arthropoda; class Insecta; order Hemiptera; family Aphididae; genus Stegophylla; species Stegophylla sp. TES_Ste_2020. Next base: position 7,763 of record JAIPRM010004370.1, on the reverse strand, counting down.
GAAGCAAAGAAGCTAGTGTTTTTTTAAATATTGTTTATTGATTTTATTATTATTTTTTTTTTTTCTGTAGACTCTTTTTACATATGAAAATACTTGTCCGAAAATTTCAAACACCATTATTTTCAAAACCTGGATGATACTTAAAAGAGGCCATTTTTTAAATTCTCAAAATTTAGGAAAAACTGCCCGAAATTTGACGAAAAAGGCTCGGATACTATTTTTTTTTTTTCAATCCAAACTTTATCAAAATTTAAACATTAATTTAGTCATATATTTCGAGGTCGAATACACCACAAGCGTTATTTATTTAATACAATTTACAATTTTATTTTTCCTATAGAAGTTTCTACAATAGTTTTACTAATAATTATTATATTACCCGAAACTACATATTGGTGTAACGCACAGCTGTGACTTAATTATGCAAAAATCTTTTTTTACATTTTATGATATTATAATGTATAATTATTTGAAATAAATTCAAATGTATATACGTACAACGCACGTTCACAAAATATCGAATACATTTACATCACTAATCAAAATTTAAGTTCACATTAAGATTTAGAAAAGAGATAAAGAAAAGAAAAATAATAAAAAAAGAATAAAAAATGAGATTTGGAAAACATAATTAAACATTTATGTTTATTAATGTTTAATTACACTATCAGGTACAAAATTGATAGAATTTCGTGCTCCAAATTACGTTACAATTATTATTGCCTTATAAATAAAAATTAAAATCACAACATGTTCCAAAATCCATCAAAACCTACCAAAGTTCAGTTCCGAAACCTGTTTAAAAAAAAAAAATCCATTTCCAAAAGCGTATCAGAATGGAGACGAATTAAAAATTAAAAATTCTCCAAATTAAAATTAGGAGGCTCAGCCACCCTCTCCCTTCCCATAGAAAAAAATCTTCATTCAAGACTTTCTCTTTATCAATTTAATATTTTACCGTTTGCATACAAATAATTAGTTTACTTTTTAACACATAAAGTTTAAAAAATTACAAAGAATAAAAAATATTTAAGCATATATTTATATATGAATTTCGAATAGACTGTTATGTATGAAACATTTATTATTTTAAATCTACATAGAGACGAACAAATAATCATTATTTTTGAAAATAATTCATTTTATATTTATAATTTTGCTTACTTTTAAACTTATACGTTTGATTAATTTAAAAATGTGTACTACATCGGTGATTGCTACAAAAGCGTTAGGGTTAAAAGCTCAGATACAGAAAAAAATATTGACACCATTAAAATTCGTACTGGGGGGTGGGGAGTTTTGAACCCCCATAATTGTTTTCTCGATAATAATCGAACTCAAACGAAGAATCACACTAACGTTTGACCCGATTAGATTTTTTTCAAAATCAAAATTGAGTATTTGACCACGACCCTCTATAATTGTTTTTTTTTTTTTTTTTTTTTCGTTAACTACGGAAGTAATTATGCACAAACAACCGGATAACGATCACAAACAAAACGTTTGGCCCAGTCAGAAAATGAAAATTCTAAGTACGAGAACTATACAAATGGATACATTTTGTTTTTTTTGAATTCTAGTGAGTCGTCGTTTCAAAATATGTTTCTATAACAGATATTATTAAATGACTATCGCAAAATGTATAATTATTTAGTCAACTGCACGACTGTGTTTTAAAGGTTTTAAAATGGTAAAAGGCTGTTTTTTTTTTTTTTTTTGTGTAAACGTATTAGTTGAAAAATATAAAAACGTGTGTCGATAGAAACAATAATGAAAAAAAAAAACAGTTTTACAATATTCTAACAGACAATAGTAACTGTAGTAATGACGACTAAAAACTTTTAGAAAAAAAAACTCACGTAGATACGCTTTTAATAAAAATTTGGTGCGATGGCAAACACGCATCGTCATGTTCGCCAAATTTCGCCAATTTTTATTTTTATTTAGGCTTATGTGATTTTGAAATACAATCTTTCACTATATCGGGTGGGATACACATGATGAGTGTATTACATTTTAAAGAAAAGATAAATTGTTTCTTCAATAAAACGATTCTAAGCGGCGCTTAAATTTTAATATAATTATTATAATAATTGGCATTAGGTTTTGTGTGTGTGTGTGTGTGTTTGTGTGAGGTAATAACTGTCTTAATGAAAATTTAAAATTCAATAAAAATCTATTTTTATAAATTAATAAATATTTCACATCTCAGTATTTAGTGTAATTGGCATTTTGGTCCTTTTTATGGGAACCAAGGGTTTTGAGCTATTTATAGAATCGCATTTTTTCCCAATAACAGGTACATCACATATTATTCACTAACTTTTTCCAAACGTCCAGCAATAGTCTAATATTATTAATTAATAACAAAGTGATCCATTTTTATTTTTATTTATATTAATTAAGACTTATAGTATTTTTTTTCCATAAAAACCTTGCAAAATTTTTAATTATTGGTCCATGAAATATTTTTATATACCATAATATTTGCAATATGATTCTCCATCTATGTACCAAGTTTCTTTAAAAATCATTTGAACCAGTTATTTTTTATATGCGTTTAAGCGTGAAATTTTATGTAAAACTAATGAATTATGTCAAAATACAAACTTTCAACGGTTATAAAAAAAAAAAAAACGTTGACTTTAGATTTTCGAGATTTTTTTAGGACCAATGGTTATACATATGAGTATGTTCGTATTAAATTTTCAGCTCTCAATATTCATACACTAAAATTGTATGAAATAAAAACTTACAAAAAATGAGAAATTTCTATACTTACCTCAAAATTGGTCAAATATTTTGGAATTTTTATGACGTATGCGCGTGACTATTTTTAGCAGTTGATAAAAGTTTCAATTTTTTTCTCCATTATTTTATTATGAAAAAAAAAAAAAAATCACATTTACTAAAATTTGGGTTATACAGATTTTTATTTTTTTTTGTAAATTTTTGGGTATTCTAGACATGTGCTTGGAAAAAAGTATTGAGAATTTAAAAGAAAACTACCTTTTAAAAGTACCAACTAGACCAAAATTTCCGGTCTTATAGAGTTACTGATACTGATCGAAACTTTTGGACCAGTATCTCTACTAGAAAAAGTGTTTCCAAATAAACGAAAAAAAAAAAAAAGAAAAGAACACACATAGATTTGTAAAACCAATACATTTAAAAAAAATACAAGAAAAAGAAATAAAAATCATAAACAAACATCATTGTAAAAACACTAGCTTCTTCATTTTGTTAAAAATCTAAAAATAATCAAACAATAAGAATTTCTTTGTGATCAATTTTAGATTAATAATCAAAATAAATAATATCTCATAAAGGTGAAGTACTTTTTGAGGAGCAATAAACAAAATATTTACCTCCGAATTATACAAATGAATAGGAAACAATACAAAAATGGCGTTCTATATTGATATACTTCAAACTTTTAGTTTAAATAATAATTATTACAATAAAAGTAAGGCGTTCTAGTGTAATAATTGTTATGAAATACAAATATTATTAAACTAAGACCATTATTTATATTTAAGTAAAACATTGATAATACAATTATAAACTAAATAATCAATTATGGAAAATAGAAACAAATCAAATTGTTTTTCTACTAAATAGATTAATGAATTGAATACTAGACAAAATTTTTTTTTTGTCAAATTAAAGTGATTTTAATCAATATTTACACTTTCATTTATTTATGAATTTAATTGTCTAGTTAGGTGGTATATTATTTTGGGATAATTCTTAGCTAAATGAAAAACAATTTTTCTATATGAATTACAAGACGATGAAATATATCTATTTAGATAAATTTATCTAGATCTATTTAAATATATATATATATGTTATTTATGAACTATGTATATCTTATAATAATACATTAAACATTATATGGTACATTTCAGTTTGTTTGTGCTAAGACGTGAAATTAAAAAATATTTTAGCTAGATTGAAAATTCATAAATTTATATTTTGGGAAAATTTCTAATTTTGAATCATTTTGAAGTGCGCATGTTGGACAATACAACTCAGTGATGGTTATAAATGGGGGAAGGATAAGTGGATTACTTCTACCTTGAGATTTAATTTTAGATTCTGAGTGGAGCGAAGAAGTTAGTATTTTAGTATTTTTAAAATGATGTTTATTTGTTTTTATGGAAACACGTATTCGCATTCAAATACCTGTGTCCAAAAATGTAATAGAGGAACTTTTGAATTCGAAAATTGGATTCTAGTTGCACTTAAAATAGGTAATATTTCAAAATTCTCAATATTTTTTTTTTTTTTTAAACAAGTGAAAACTGCCAAAAAAAAATGTATTAAAACCGGTAAAATATACAGTCAACGAGTGTGTTAAAATTTTACATGACAACCTCAAGTTGTCGAAAACTTTATACAAACACTGAGGTAGGTATCAAATACAATGCAGTTTTTAATACAAAAGTGAAGATCAGATTCATTTAACTATCTAAGAAGCTATTAATTTTAAAAATCAAAAAAAAAATCAAAATTTTTAACCTTTTGAAAATGTTTACATCACTAGGCTGACGTCACAAGTTTAAATAGATCAAGGGCTTAGAATATTTTAAATTGTAAATCATTGCAACAAATACTAAAAAATCATTATGCCTCAGTTTCCATAGCAGTTACCTATGTTGTACCATATAAATGACGATATTGATAAAAACAACCGTAATTGTAAAAACCACTTTTAGTAGAATACAATCATTATGTTGGTAGCACCTATTTGAATAACATGACTTTTGTGAACCATGAAAATTTGAAATTAACGGTCGCTGGGAACCTAGCGTGTAGTGGACTGGTTCTAATTATGACTACGGTTCAGATGACTATTTACAGTTTAAACATATTATATACTCTAAAGCAGTGGTTCTCAACCTTTTATATACGGTGACACCCCAATTTAAATCCATAAAAATGGCGACACACTTAATTCAATCATTGTATTTTTAAAAAAAATATTACACCTATATGTATTAACACTTTATTAAAAAAAGAACCAGATTTACTTAGCACCTTGGGTATCTTTACTTAGCACCTTCGATTCTTGGATGGGGCACTTTTGGTGGGTGTATTGAAATTAAAAGAAATGATTAATTATTTCTTCAATAAAACGATTTTGCGTAAAGCTTCAGTTTATTATTCGATACAATTTTACTTAAAAGTCATAAAGTTTGTTTTTGTATCAAAAATCATTTATTTTTTACCCATTCAATTTTATTATTTACTATTAACTGAAAAGTGAAAAAAGAAAAAAAAAATTGATGAGAAAAAAGTGTTATTACTCATAATATTAATGTCTATCTGGTATCTATCTTAAAATTGCATAACATTTGAATAAAAAAAAAGCCGGACATACTTCGCACGACGGGTGTTATTCTCTTGACGGGCGTATTAAATTTTAAAGAAACGATAAATCATTTCTTCAGTAAAACGATTCTGAACGAAGGAAGTTAATAATAAAAGAAAAAAAATGTCCATAATTTTTTTTCACATTTTCAAAATTTTCTTGCGCCAAAATCTTTTTTATAGAATTTTTTATCTATGTTTAAATTTTCATAAAATTCTGATCAAAAAATTATGGTTTTCGAGTCGTTTTTGTCAAATTTTGGGTAGTTTTTTCAAAAAAAAAAAAAACATTGAAGAATTGAGAAATTCAAAAAATGACCTCTCTAAAGTACAATCTAGAGACGAATCGGGATTCAAAAAGTTATTGATCGAAACTTTTGGAGAAGTATTTCTATACGAAAAGTTGTACACAGAAAAAAATAAAAATAAAAAAATAAATAAATAAACATCATTGTAACAACTCTAGTTTCTTCACTTCATTCAGAATCTAAAATAAGTATAATTATTTGAAATTTATATGGAATATAGTTTTTTTACCAAAATTTTTTCACAGTCCCACGATTTTATCCAATTTTGCTGATTCTTCACGTATAATCTCCGCTGATGTGGCGAATGTTCCTCCAAAACAAGTGGCTCAAACTTAAATATATAAATAATTTATTAATGATAAAGTGGTTTAAAACATAAGTCTCAAACAATCGATAGGCTGAATTTAATAATCATCAATGAAGAAGCAAGTGTTTTATAATAATATTTACTTAATTTTTTTTTTTTTTCTTCTTTCTGTAAATATTTTTATTCTCAGAACGGTACTTTTTTTAGGTCATTTTTCAAAATTTCTTATAGTTTTTCCGAAATTCAGGCAAAAACATCTAAAATTTGACAAATATGCGTTTCAATTTTTTTTTTATTCCGAACTTTAAAAAACTATAAGAAACTTTGATGTAAAAAAAAAATTATAGACAGAAATTAAAATGAATAAAAAATAAATAAACAAAAATTTTTTTTTTTACTTTTTTCACTTAATGCAAATCTGGTTGAGTAAAAAATAAATTATTTTTGTCGTCATTAAAAACTCGCACTATTATTTTTAAGTAAAATTGATTTTGAGTAAATTGAAGCACCGCATAGAATCGTTTTATCCAAGATATTATTTATTGTTTGTTCGCACCCACCAAGAACATTCTACCCAAAGATCAAAGAATACCCACGTTGCGAATTATATGTCCGGCTTCAATACCCTCCCGTAGGGGGGTTGTATAACCGTTTCAAAAATCTCGACGGTGGTATATTATTATGTAAAGTAGATTACAGTACGCGTAAAATAATTTGTCCAAATCGTATTGTTTTTATAACGCCAATTAGGCGTTTAATGTAATTGGCCAATGAGGTAAGGTTGTTTTACCAATTTTTGTCATAATTGTTAATAGTTAATTATTTAATTTTCTATTGTATACGTATTGTCATAGGCTAAGCTCCCTCAAAACTGCTCATAGCCCCCTAGAATTTTTGAAAATTACATTTGGTTAATGCCTTTTTGGGGGGCTAAATTAATAAAATAAACATATTAGCCCCCCAAAAATGTTTTCCGAGTTGCGCCAATGTGTATTGTATTTATATGTATTCTGTAATAATTTCAAAAGGGTATAACCCGTTTACTATTATAAAATAAAAAAAAGCCGGACATACTTCGCACGACGGGTGGGATTCTCTTGACGTGTATTGAATTTTAAAGAAACGATAAATCATTTCTTCAATAAAAAGATTCTGAACGAGGGAAATTAATAATATAAAAAATAAATGAGAAAAAAAAATGTTAGAAAAATGTCCAAAATTTTTTTTCACATTTTCAAAATTTTCTTGCGCTAAAATCTTTCTTATATGATTTTCTATCTGTGTTTAAATTTTCATATAGTTCGGATCAAAAAATGACGGTTTCCGAGTCCTTTTTGTCAAAAAAAAAAAAAATTGAAGAATTGAGAAATTCAAAAAATGACCTCTCTAAAGTACAATCTAGAAGCAAATCGGGTTTCAAAAATTTACTGATCGAAACTTTTGGACAAGTAAATACTATACGAAAAGTTGTACACAGAAAAATAAAAAATAAACATCATTGTAAAAACACTAGCTTCTTCACTTCGTTCAAGCCCGGATTAAGTACCCATTGGGCCCCGGTTCACAAGGCCTTTGGTGGGCCCCTCTTAATTCTCAAACTTCGACCCTTCACATCACTTCAAAAAAGCCGGACATACTTCGCACGATGGGTGTACTTCGCACGACGGGTGGTATTCTCTTGACGGGCGTATTAAATTTTAAAGAAACGGTAAATCATTTCTTCAGTAAAACGATTCTGAACAAAGGAAATTAATAATATAAGAAAAAAAAAA
>JAIPRM010004369.1:3165-14378 GCA_025469315.1 Stegophylla sp. TES_Ste_2020 | reverse complement strand
ATACAATATACATGTATACATATACATGGCGGTCCGTGTAATATGTGACAACTGATAAGGCATTGTGGTTCTTAGAAATGTATTTGGGCGGCAGTCCAAAGGCCACACCGTAATTACCGACTTGTATGGTATTAAATTTAGTGTCGAAAATACGTATGATAAGATAAGCGAATAACAAATACCTATACCGTACTTTCGAGTTTTTTTCAGTCTTACCCTTGTAAAATGTTTGATTCTTTGTCCGTAAGAAATTTTATTGCACCAAAATATTCGCAATGAAATTTTCTATCTAGACACCAAATTTCAAAACAATCGGTCTAACCAATTTTCTTATATGTAAGTTAAAGTGCGTGATTTTAGGTATACCTAACGAATTCAGGCGAAATTCTAACTTCAAACAGTTAAGAAAAAAAAAGTGACAAACGATTTTTGAGATTTTTTCAGGTCAAGTAGACATATATGTCACTGAGATAATATTAAATTTTCAAGTTTTAATATCAAAAATCAAAAATTTTATTACATAAAAACTAACAAATAATGAGATATTTCCGAAATTTTCAAAATACTGCACTTAACTCAAAATTGATCAAATCTTTTTGAATTTTTTATGAAATTTTCTTGTGACTATTTTTAGTGGTTGGTGGAAATTTCAAGTCTTTTGCTGCATTATTTTAGAAGTTATGTCAAAAAGTAATTTTCAATTTTACGGAAATTGCGGTAATTACATATTTTGAAAAAAAATTTTCAGTTTTTTCGCATTATTAAAAAAAATATTGAGAAATTTGAAAAATTACCTCTCAAAAGTACCATCTGGGTTCGATTTTGTATCTATTAAGTTACTGATCGAAACTTTTGGACTAGTAGTTTTATACGAAAAAGTGTTTACAGAGGAAGAAAAAAAAAATAAAATATAAAAAATAAACATCATTGTAAAAACATAAGCTTCTTCATTACGTTCAGAATCTAAAATTAAATTAAATAGCTATGGTATTGCCCCCAGTAATGAGACTATATATCTATAGGTACTAATAAAAACACTGTTTTTATTTTCACAGATTCAGATGCACCAATGTGCAATTGAATGTTGCAAAGATGAAACAAAAAATATTGAATCTCTGGAAAAATGTAATGAGAATTGCTCTAAAGAAGTTATGGTTGCTCGTGATTATGTTCAGAATGAATTTAATAAGTGGCAGGTGTGGTGGATATTTATGTATTTTTTCTTTGATTATTTATATTTTGTTCTAAATTAATATTTGATCATAATTTCTAAAATGAGAATTGAAAAAATTGTCATTAATATTTTTCAGATATATTAATAAATTGATGAGAAATGTGTTAGAAAAAAATTGCCTAAATTATTTTTTTTTTCACATTTTCAAAATTTTCATGTACTAAAAAATTGTTATATTATTGTTGATCTATATTTTAATTTTCTTAAAATTTGGATTAAATATTTATTTTTGAGTCTTTTTTTGTCGAATTTTGCAAGTTTTCCCAAATTTTTAAAAAACTATTGAGAATATTAAAAAATGACCTCTCAAAAGTACCATATAGTGGCAAACTATGATTCAAAAAGTTGTTGTTTAAAACTTTTAGACAATTATTTCTATTCAAAAATGTGTACACATAAGAAAAAAATAAAAATAAAATAAACATTTATTGTAAAAACACTAGCTTTTTCGCTCTACTCAGAATCTAAAAAAAAAAACAAATTAATAACATTTAATTAATTTAATTCTAATAAAGATTATTGGATTTTTATCTTATATATTTCCTTAATATTTAAAATACAAAATTATGCTAGATAACTAGAAACTTATTGTTTTTAATTGTTATTTTTATTCCAGCATAGAATACAAAGATGTGTACAAGACTGTGGTGATGCAGCTACTGACCAAATGTCCAATTCTAAAGATCATGTGAGTAATTATGATGCTTCTAAATACATAGTTAAGAATTATTTATTATTGATAAAAGTTTTGGAAAAATTATTTATTGCTTAAAATAAAAAAGTGACACACTAAAAAGTATCTAATAGTTTTTTAAATGTGTTGTTTCTGATATTGCTTTATTCAATGAAATTTTAAACTTAAATACTTCATCTGGGTGATAATAAAAATTGGTATTTATATTTACTTAAATATTTTGCTTTTACCTATGAACAGACAGTGGCGTGCCCAGAAATTTCTGATGGGAGGGGATGTAATCTGGAAGTGGAGTTGAAAATAAATCCAGGACGGGAAATTATATACCCAATCATAAGTACAATTTGGGGGAATCATCTCTCCACGACCATTCAAAACCCCCTAGATTTTGGAAAAGTTGGATAAAATTAATACTCATTGAGGAAGAGGGACAAAATCAATCAAATAAACATATTTGTTCCCCTCCCCCCTTATATTTTTTATTCTAATTACGCCAATATGCCCAGTGAATTTTAATTAGAACAAAAATATTGTTTTCTTGCTTTACTAGAAATTAATCTTTTTAAACTTTTTCGAGTCATTATCCTATGAATAATTTTTTTAATTAAAAAAAAATTACATTTTGACTGATTACAAGTTACTATTTTATTCATTTTATGATATAATGTGGTATAAACCACAAAAAGCTTTAACAGCTTTTTTTTACACACAATGAAGCGTTTAATAAAAATGTCTTTTGTTAATTTTTATTACATATTTAATTTCGTATAAATACTTAATTTATATGAACTAGGTTATATATAAAACTAGGTACTGTTCATCAGCAAAATAACCACAGTTGTAAACATATCTACAAGTTACAACCATTGTACAGACTATTTCAATTATGTTATCATTCCATTTTAAAACTCATAATCAATTATAAACATAATTAATATTGATTTCCTATCTCATTTTTCATATGTGTACTAAATATTTGCAACAATTTGTTTACAGGTACTCCTACATTATATATGTTTCGTTTTTTATAGCAAATAAATAACACGGTATAAAATGCAATGGGGAGGGATATAACCCTTAACCTCCCCCCCTGCGCACGCCACTGTGAACAGTACTATGATTATGTTTAGTTTGTCACTATTTATACACACACACACACACACATATATATATATATATATGTTATTGTGAATGTCCGCAATTGGCGCAACATAGCGATGTTGGTGAATGTTGATAATGATGATTTATAGATATATTGGGTAATGTAAAATGTGAAGTATTTATAAGCATTATTAAGTTATCTGTTTAACTAACATATAATATATATATATATATAAGCGTAGGTTAGTTCACCGGGTGTTTGGTTGACTCCGCATCACTTCTTAAATCAAAAATATCCCTCGGCTTGATAATGAATCATATTTCTTTACTCAGTAAAATAATATCGACTATTACCAAACACATGGTGAACTAACATACACTTATTAATTAAACAAAAGAATTCGCAAAATAAATTATTATTATTTGTTTGTATTTGCGGTTCACATTACTATAGACTGTACTAAATATTTATATTTGCGAATTGGTACCTATGTCAACATTAACCAAAACTATGTTGTGTATGTCAACATTGACCTAAATCATCATGTAAATGTCTACATTTCTTTAATATTTCAACATTCACCAATCTATGATGTGCATGTTGCCATTCGCCAGGTGACTGTCAGCATTCATAAATTGCAGACACTCACAGTAACATGTAATATATATATATATATATTCTAGTAAAATGATAATTCCATTCAAATTATCTCCGACAAAAACTTTTATAATTCTATATATTTTTTTTTAATCCTAAATAAAATGTTATTATGTTATTATGTTATTTTTTTAGTACTTCGAGGTTTTTTTCGGAGATTATTTTTATTGATTGATATATGAAAAGAAAATAATGCATTATGATATGGGAAATAAAAAAATAAAAACATTTAAAACAAAAAACAGTAAAAATACATTTTTTAAATGCTTCATTTTTTTGTTTTTTTAAAAAAAGAAAAAGAATTGCGTACTTCACACCTTGGATGGAATACTCTTGACGGAAGTATTAAATTTTAAAGAAACAATAAATAGTTTTTGCAATAAAATTAGTCTAAGCAGAACTTCATACATAAAATTATATATTACAATAGGTATGCAATAATAATAATTTTCAATTTGTTTAACAATTGTTATTTAACAATAAAATAAGTCATGTGCAATAAAAATTATACTAAAAATTAATATAAAAATTATACTTAACCTTTTTTTGAGATTTGCATTATTTCAAAGGGTTTTGTTTTGATTGTTGACCATCGTTGAGAAAATTGTAGCCATTGTTGAGATCACTATAGCCATGGAAACCATTGTGGTTAGTAACTATTATGGCAATGGTATAAACACTTTTTAATAAATTTTGGTGTATTGACCCCCCTCCCCTCATGTCTGACCATGATCTGTAGTCATATTTAGTAAGACTTATGACAGTCTGTGATTGCTAAAAAGTTGAGAACCACTGTTCTAGAACACAGTATTCTTAGGTAAAATATTACAATTCAAGGTATATTATTTTCAGATTCAAATTATTTATTTCTAACTTTGATAAATTAATGTGTAGATTAGGCTGTTGACATATTTAGGCACTTCGTACAGTTGGTCAAAAAAAAAAAAATTTTCCATAGATGGTTATTTATAATTGAAATTTTATTTAATTGTAGATTCTGAGCACAGCGAAGAAGCTTCTGATTAAATACAATGATGTTTGTTTATTTATTTTTTCCTTTTCTGTGAACACTTTTTTGTATAGAAATACTTGTCCAAAAGTTTTCGATCAGTATTTCTATAGATCCGAAATCACACTCAGATGGTTCTCTAAAAAGGTAATTTTTAAAATTTCTCAATACTTTTTCCAAAAACCTAGAAAATCTATCAAAAAATTGACAAAAAAGAAAAAAACCGCAAATTATGCTATTATGGAAATTTTTGTAAAATTGAAAATAGCTTTTAAACAAAACTTTAAAAATAATGCAGCTAGAAACTTGAAACTTTCACCAACTACAAAAATGGTTACAAAACATAAATAAACATGATAAAAATTTAAATTTTGATGAAATTCGTCAGTTTTATCTAAAATTACACACACTTCAACATACATAAAAGAAAATTGGTTCGACCGATTTTTTTGAAACTTAATAATTAGGTAGAGAATTTCATTGCTAATATTTTGGTCTAATAAAATATCTTACAAAGTACCCAAAAAATAAAGTACCTACAAATATTATGTAATATTTCTAGATTATGTATACTCAAGAAGATTGATAATGTTTTATCATCGTCTTTCGTATTATGTGATGCTGAATACTATGGTGTAAATTAAAATTTATGCACATCAATATTTTTCTAATATTATTCTATTTTAAAAATTGAATATTTTAAGTTATTACATTAAATGTCTACTATTTTAAATTTTTTCAACACTATTATAGAGGCGTATTGATTAAAGTTTCAATATTAGAATACGACGATACCGGGTTTGAATCTTACCTGATAAACTGAATATTTTGCACTTTTTTAAACCGTGACTGACCAGAGGTGTCACAATAAACATTATTACAAATTATGTTGTAGTGCATAAATGTTGATTTACATTAATTGGAGCCGCTTTATTTTATTTTATTAAGATGTTTATATTTTATTGTAATTTGAAATTATTTATGGAGTATTCATTAGATGTATGTGGATATACTAAAATCAATTTTTAGTTATTTTTGGTATAAGTTATATAAGTTTTTTGGTATAAAAATATATTATTAAAATATTTAATGTCCTATTTTTTTTTTATTGTTAGATGAATAAATATGTAAAAGAAGCAGAGGCTTGCGCATCAGGGTGTTTTACAAAACACATTCAATTGTTACCCCAATTGGCTAGCAAAATTATGTATACATTGAACAACAAAAAGTAACATTGAATATCATCTATCAACATTTTTTATGGAAACTACACATTACAAAAGAAAAAACTGGGCAAATATGAATGTTTTGTCTATTAATTTTAGGCATTTTGGCAAATTATTTATAATTGTTATGTGTATAACTCGTAAATTATATTTGTTGTATTAATGAAAGTTCAAATTATGCATACATGTGAATTTGTTATAGTAAAGTAGTTATTTCAATCATATTTATTTGTTTTTATAGTGTAATAAAGTGGTTTCTAATGTATTTTTAGACTACTGTTAAATTAAATATTCAAAAACCAATGTCACTTAAATATTTTGTTCTTCATGATTTAATTTATAAGTTGAGTTATAATTTTTTCTTAGATTCTAAACGGAATAGTCAAACAAGTTCAACCTCTATATAATAAACTAAGACTTGAAAGTCTGTGGATCATAATTTTAATAAATTACCTTTTTTTTGAGTGGGGGAGCTTAGCCCTTCTATTATTTCCTCTCCCTAAACGTGTCTATGCTGGCGAGAAATTAATCAGAAAGCCTAAATTGAAGTGTCTAGAGTTTAGTTTTCCTAATAATATTGCCTAACTTCCATAGTTCACCTTAAACCTTTAACCAATCATAATGAAGAAATATTTTCATAAAAGTTAAGTTTTTAATTTGTAATTTGTTTTAAAAAAGATGCAATATAAACAATACCTAAACATTTAAAAAACAAAATAAATAGTAGCATCATTAGTGCAACCAGGATTTAATTTTGTATGGAGCTATACATAATATAGAAAAACGAGTATAGACTATATTTAGTTAGTGGTATCATTTTTAATGGGAGAGGAGTAAGTATTTGCCTTTCATATTTAACAATTAATATAAAAATAATCTTTGACCATTTAATTATTTTTATAAATAATTTATTTTTGACTATGTTTTAATAATATATAAATCTTTTAAAAACCTAATAACCTCTAAGGCGGAACAAAGTTAGCCGGGTCAGCTAGTGAAATATATGTATATAAATATGAGTAGGTAAGTATACAATTTTCTATCCTAAGAAGTTACGGAATAATAATGAAAAGAAATCTGCCATTTTGGATTAACAGTTTTTAAAATTTTAAATGCTTATAAAAATGTATTGATTGAGCCATCTTTTAAGAAAATTCTTCTTTGAATAAGATCTTCATTTCAAAGAATAAGACATTTGAAAATATTGAAGTTTGCATACTGTCAAATAATTTTTTTATACAGTGAAAATATTATATGTAACAGAAAAAATTTTCAACAAAACATGGAAAAGTTTTTTTATTATTAAATAATTATAATTATCAATTGATAATTGGAATATATTGTGTAGGGCAAAAATGTGAAAAGCCAACCATATTTTTGGAATTAATATTGTGATAATAGTAAAGTGAATAAATACAATTTAAATGTACTCCATTCTCCCCTACCAGAGAGAATGGGTAAAGCTATTCAACATTGCTGGTATATATTAATCAGGCCTGCTAGTGAATCACTTTTGTCACTAAAAGTCATTTTTTGTTGTTTTAAGTCACTTTTATTGACTTTTTTAAACAAAAGTCCAAAAATGATTACTTTTTTCGCTTTTTATGTTCCTTTTTTGGCTACCATTGAAAAATCAACAGATGAAATTTTACTCTGATACTGTTTTAAAATTAAAAATGAATTTGTTCAATTAATCAACTCTACTCAGCCTATAAATGATTCTCTAGTTTAATTTAAATAGTGCAAATGTTATATACAATTGATTTTAGTAATTATTTATTTATTTGAATTCAATTACTAAAATACCTGTAAATTAAATAAAAAAGTTAGAATGAAAAATGAAAATGCGAATAGATTATTAGTCAATTGGTGTTTGTGATTTAATGGTTCTTTCAGATTTGAGACAAATAATCCTATTTGGTAGATGTAATTTGAAAAAACTAGTAACTTGTATTTATCATTTCACTTTAAATAAAGATATATATACATATATATGTATATATAAATTACTGGAAAAGATGACAATAAGTCAATGTTGACATGACTAATCAATAATGATAATGCCTGATTTAGTAAGGAAATAAAGTCAATAACTAACTACTGATGAAAATTTCTGATAAAAGAAGGCAATGATGATAAAATTAAATTAAAAATTGTTTGTTTATGTAATATTTTTTTATTTTATATTCAATCATCCTTATTGTTCCACAGTAAACGGTTTTTTATTAATTAAATAAATGACATAATATAAAGTATATACAATTGCAGATTATCAAGCCGAAATGTCCCCACAGCAAACCAAGGGACATTTTTAATTCGAGGAGTAAAGCAGAGAATCGTCGAGTGTAGTGAGTCTACCAAATACCCGGTTAACTAATCTATGCCGTAAAAACGATAACATAAAACCGGGTTGACCATACTATGCTATAATATGTTCCATCATAATATAGATTATGATACAGATTATACATTTCCTTATATAATGCAGAAAATTATAACATATATATTAGGTTATCACATTATTCACTATTTAAAAATAATTTTGATTTAATCAACATAAACAATGCTGGAATGCACAGAAGAACTGCTGATCAGCTGGCCAGGTTCCAGCCATAGCAGTCATCGCGCTCTAGGCGATTGCTTTGGGAAGCAATGAAGCCACAAAGGTAGTCATTTGGTCCTATACCATAGGTTACGGAGTGGTTTCTAAATCTATTATACTCTCTGATATACTAAAAAAGTCGCTTAGGCCTGGACTACATCATGTCTAATCATGATTTAGATCACTAATTAAGATATATCTTAGTTTGTGATGATTATGCTAAAAAGTTTGCTATCAGCTGTAAATATCAATGTATATTATCAGCTTCGCTGCTAGACTTCTATGCACTGATATTTGGCAGCATTTTTAAATTATTGCTTTTACCATAATTTTATTTAATATAGGTTTAAACATTATTTTATAATAAAAGCTATTATATAACTTTAAAATTTTGAACAAACGGTGTTGTTCATTTTTAACATCAAATCACAATTCAAAATGAGGTAGGTATTAATTCAATACAATACAACTTTAAAAATATTTAAACCTGATAATCAGTAACATAATTTTTAAGTAACTTTTAAATTCAATTTGTTGCAGTTTTAACTGCAACTAAAGCAAAAGATACTTTTATCCAAAGTTCAAAAATATGAAGCTCATTGGATATTATAGTTTTTAAATTTTTTAGAAAAATGCGTCTTTTCCTACAAAAAAGTTGCCAACCCCTGCCTCAGAATATTGATGCGTTTACGTAAAAAAATTAAAATTATATATACAATTTGACTTTGTATGTTCTAACAATTTTAATATTACCTCTAAAGAAAGGTAAAAAATGCTTAGAATACCATCCATATCTCAACAGATAAAATATAATATGTTGTATTATAACTACAGTGGTCTGTGAGATTTTACAATACTAGTTAAGGATTAATAATATGCTAATTATTCTATACATTGAATAATTAAAAAAATAAAGAGTAAATATAAGAAAGAATATATCATTTTAAGGAGATTAAAAAAAACTGATACCTACCATATTCATTTTTTAGTTAGTTTAGATGATTTTTTGTTTGTCTCTGTTCAATGATTTGTACTATTGATTTTTGTAAGTTCAAAAAAAAAAAAAAAATCTTAAGTATTTGGTAACAAAAGCTTTGGTAACAAAAATAAAAAAAAAAATATTAGACAAAGTTGTTTTTTAGCAAAATTATAGACATTGTGGAGATTTTTTATAGAAATCCTGTTGAATGGAAGCAATGAGTTTTTAAGATTTCAGTAATTACATAAAAAAAATACCAATTTTTGTATGAAAATATTTTGTTTAATAAAACTTTTTAAAATACATTTTTATTACAGTAACAAAGCAGAAAAAAATGGCCAACGTACACCAAAGTAAGGTTTTACTAACTAATATTATTAGAAGGAACTATATTTTTGCTGAGATTTTTCTAGAATAACAACAAATTTGTAAAAATTTAAAAAATGAGTGATTTCTAATCATTTAAAATAATATCTACAATTTTATTGTTGATGTTAATATTTAATTGCAAGTCGACCACTGGTTTGAGAACATTGAATGTATCAAGAATTATTAATAAAACTGTACAATCCACACTTCACGAGAATACAATACTACAATAATTGTAGTTGAATAGTTTTCATAATTTGCATATTATTTGATTCAACAGTTATACAATAATAAATGCATTTGTGAAAAAGCTTTTTCACTAGCGGGAACAATAACCAACAATTATAATTTGTTCAAAAATAAACTCTGAGTAAAAGCGATACACCTAATCAATATGTAATTTTTAAAATACTGATTTTGCTAATGAATAAATATTTGGACAATATTTTTGAGCAACTAAACCATAGGGTTGTTTTGATCCAACTGTAATTTCAGTACGTTTACTATGTAAATTCCATACATGAATTCCTATACTATCTTTAATTGTGCGCATTACTTTGTCACTTGAAGTTGTATCAAAATATAAATACCAATCCTTCCAATTTATTGGACAAAAAGCTTCTGGTCCATACACCATAAACCCTTTACATGTTTCTTTATTCATATCAGGTATCTAAGAAAAAAAAAAGAAAGGATTTACAATAATTGTATACTTATATGCACTTAAACATACTTATTTAAAGTAAATATATTATGTGTGTTTGTGCGTGTGACATATAAAGTCTGGAGTTTTACATTTTGTAATGTGTACAGTGACTTTTGCTCAATTTTACTGTATAAAGTAAATATATTATATAAAATACATTGTATAATTTACAATGTGTACAAAACTCACAGTTCAAATCACAAAACAAAAAAAAAATATTATACAAATCACATTTTAACTGTGATCATAGGTACAGTTTTCCACATAAACATTAATATTTAAGAGTGTTTTAAATTATAAAACTACATATTACCCAAATTCTTTAGGGAGAGGGGGGAATAAAATAAAAAATGTGAAATTATAATAGTTATTTTGAGCACTTATCACATTAAAACAAAAGCTGCAAATTTTATTTTAAGAGTTTACAATTTTGATAAACAGCTATGGTAATTACTAATTGAATATAAATTAAATTTTAAATAAGTACGACTGAACACACTGTCATTACAAGACTGCATATTGATTAAATAACCTGTCCATGTACATTGCATATTGACTTCATAAAATACCATAAGTTTAACAACACACCTATTTTAGATTCTGAGTGGAGCGAAAAATGTATTGCTTTTATAAAT
>JAIPRM010004368.1:0-23144 GCA_025469315.1 Stegophylla sp. TES_Ste_2020 | reverse complement strand
AGAATTGAGAAATTCAAAAAATGACCTCTTTAAAGTACAGTCTAGAGGCGAATCGGGTTTCAAAAAGTTATTGATCGAAACTTTTGGACAAGTATTTCTATACGAAAAGTTGTACACAGAAAAAAAATAAAAATAAACATCTAAAATAAAAATAAGTATGGGAATAAATATCAGAATTTAGCTTTTTCGCTCCATTGAGAATGTGAAAAAAGAGATAATCTTTAGAATTGATTTGTCTAGATAAATATTATTAGTTAGGTAAGATTTAAAAACTTTTATTCATCTAAGATGAAAGATAATTATTTCTTTAATTAGCCGAAGAAGATTAAAGATATATTGTTAATAATTATTTATCTGGATAATTCATCGAGATAAATTTGTCTAGATAATGTTAAACACTGATCTTTTTCTAGACCGCTTACGTCCGGTCGAGTTCAGACATTAACACGTCATTATTATCATAATACTGCCCGATGTCTAAATCGCGTTTTTGACCGGTTACGAACGCGTACGTGTACCTACGTTGAGAAGATATTATTGAAAAAAATCATATTCTCATGAGCCGATTGTAATATCGTTTTATCGACGTCTTTATTAGGGGAAAATAAAAAATATAAGCAAATGCGTTCGTTCGTCTAAACAAAACTTCAATAATATATATATATATATATATTTTTTTTTTTTCACAGACATATTATGCGTAACGCAATATCGCGTCGTGCAATACAATATACTTGCAGTACGTCGTTTCTTGACAATAACAATATTATTGCAGCTTTTTCTGGTCGTTACGCGTACCACTATGACGTTATAAGGCAAATAATAACGCGTATATGTAATTTATCACAACAAAATACTGTACGCCGAGTGCGTGTACACAATAATAACATACTGTTATTTCGTGTGTGTATGTGTGTGTGTGTGTGTGTGTGTGTTGTAGACGGGAAATAAGAAGCAGAGTGTTGTGGTCAATCCTCGTCGAGTGCGTGTGACCGTGGCCACTTCCGGTATATATGTAGGGGAGGAGGGACGACATTGGTCGTACACGCGGACATAGCCCTTAAGGATACGCTAGTCGCACCAAACGACCAAACCATCTTGTCCCTAACTCGCAGTTCCGTTCGGCCGTTAGAAATATCGTGAATTACGACCGTTAAAGGAGTAGGGGGTTGATAACCACACTTCCCGTATTTCTGCTCGGCGGCGCACATGGGACTTTTTCTGAGAGCGGTCTCCAGTCGAGACTACTATTATTTTCATTACGTTTTTTTTTTTTTTTTTTTTGTAATCCGAGTGAAGTCATTAACAAATTATTATAATTATTACTTTTGCAACGATCTGTTATCACGTTTTCGGATACCAAAAATGTGCTAATTTTTTCGTTACGCACATCAAGTTATAATTTTTCAAGATACCAAAAAAAAAAAATGAATAATTATAATAATTTTACTTTTATAAAAAAATTCTTTTTAATGGAAACCGTTTCTGCAGACATTGAAATCGCATCCATAATTCGGAAGATTCCGATGTTTAGAGGGAGGGGGTTGAGTGATAATGTTTTCGCTCTCAAAAATCTATTCACTTTATTTTTATGAAAAACCAGTAAATCAGTAATAAACCAGTCAGCTGTGAAAATGAAATAAACAAATTCAAAAGCATGTATGAATAAATTTTAACTATTCATTATTATTGACTTTTATTTTATCTTAGAAAAATAAAAGTTAATATGTATATGTATATATGTATTTAAAAATACATGGATTATACTAAGAAAAAAATCAGTATCAAACATTTTCTAAACAAAAAAGTAGTAACTGACCACATTATACGGTAACTTTACTAAGTACATTAGCTCATATTATATGGTATTTTCGTTTAGTATTGATAACCATTAGTGTCTACTACGGTTATTTATTATGAGACATCTTACGTTATTGGCTAATCCTATTTATAAACTTAGCACTATTAATAAATCCATAGAGTAGAAATAAAACTCATATTAAATCTTACAGATGCCAAGTACTATGCTAAAAGTAAGAATATGTGTATTCGAGATGTTTAAAGTTTTTCTAGAGTTTATCCATGTGTTTCGTTAAATTCTATAGGAAATATTACTTAAGAATAATTTATACGTTAATTAATTTCGATTACGTCATAAAACAATATGCCGATTCAGAAAAAGCAATTTTTCTCAAAACTAGTTCATTGTCACTAACTGCTTTGTGGCTTAGGAGTGCAGTGTACCTGTACCTATATACGTCCCTGTGTGTTTGGTCACGTCATAATCCATAAAATCTCACGTCAATCATTTTTATAATACTACATTGTAAAGTGATGTTATTCAAACCTGAATTAATTAAAAAATCAAAACAATATTAATAACTGACGAATGAAATATTCTTATTTATAACAAATATCAAATCCAATATATTAAAAGCTGGTATACATCGCACCATGGGTATTCTTCGCTTCTACACGATACAAGTTTTTCAAGTATAATACTCATTCAACTAAATGCTCGCGTGAAAATTTACATATAATATTATGTCATACACATTTTACATAAATATTTGCTATAAAATATTAACTGGCAAGTTATTATCAAATATAAGATCTAAATTCCAATAATAATAAGAAAGTTAGGAATATGATTTTTGTTTCATGATATCACAAAACATATCTAAACATTTGTTTGTTTAATTTTTAGTTATTTTAAATAATTAACAACTATTTCATGGTTATTCATATTTTCGGAAGAGTTTGAAAAGTTTCGGAAGAGTACACATTGGAATAATTAAAACAATTGCGTTATAGTCAAAGTACTGGACATAGTACGTTTTGTAAAAACGAGAACACGGACGTTTTGGAATAATTGATAGACTTGGTACGTTTTTAACAAATTATTTAATGATAATTTAATGGTCTTACGAGGGACTTGGTGCATTTTTAACTGTGATAGATTTTTCAGGAAAAATATAATTTTTAAAGGAGTACATAATACTTTTTGGGAAAACAAGTAGTTTACAAACACCAAAAATAAAATAATATTTGCATGATTTTGTATGAATTAATTTGTTTGGAATCGATTTCCCACCAATTTTACAATATGAATATTAGTCGAACTCGATTTTGTCAAAAGTTCGATTAGAACATTTTGGATTGTCGCCCCTCAATTATCGAAATACGTATCGGGTTGTTTTTATCACGTTTTAAAATAGTTTAACTGCGCACCCATCACGCCATTAAAATGCATCATAACAAATGCATAATGTTATCGCATTGAATTCATACAACAAAATAAATGTAACAAAGTATTGTTCGAAAGTTTTCGTTTATATATTATAATTTTTTTTCTGCTTCGGTCGTTTGATGATAGTAATAATAATTTTAATTAGCAGACATTAAAAACGCGTATAAACGCACAAAATATTTCGACGTAATAATGCGAAGTCGAATTTGTTTTGGTCCAGTGAATACGTGCCATTTCATACAATATATATTCATTAAAACGATAATTTATTCGCATGGTATACGTTATGAAAATATAAATGTCCACTACCGCACGAAATCGCATACGAATTTTACATCACGTTTTTTGCAGATGGAATTTTACACTCGGAGCTGAGTTTCTTTGTTTTTCCCTTTCCGATAGAGTACACCTATTACCTATTGCCATTCGGTGTGATATATATTAAACAATATCAAAAACACATTAAAAAGCAGTTAACGGGGAATTGACTGCGCCCGGCAGTAGAATATTCGGATTAAAGTTTTATATTTATTCCATGAGACGTTTGTGCACGCGACGTGCCAACTCGTCGAAATAATCTTATCACATACCTACGTCACACGATGCGCTATTTGCTCGCGCTCAAAACTGTTTTTCTTTTTCTTCCCCCCCCCCACCGAAAAAAAAAAAAAACAAAAAACAAATACGCGGTTTATGCAAATTAATTTTCCGGTATTTACACGAGATGTATCTCGGCGAACCGTTCGAAAACATATAACCGTTATTTTTACGATTATTATTTCATTTCGGTTACGTACGGAGATTCGTCGCGGGAGAGAATTCGATTTATTAATTTGTCGTCGAGTCGGATGCTGGAAAAAACGAAAATCCTTCTTACCGTGCAGGCGACGGTTATCTGGCCTTTGCAGCGACGACGTCTCGAATAAATCACTTATACGCTTTATGACGCGGCGGCGGAGGTGGCGGAATAATATAAGTTTATTATTATAACGTTCATTCCACACACACATACATACGCACGCACACACACACACATACATACATAAACACACAATTTTTAAGTACGACTTCTGTGCACGGAGTTTCAGTGGTGGTGGTGGTGGTGGTGGTGGTGATGGCGATGGTGGTGGAAGTCCGTGTAGAGAAGTATATCACATTCACAGGTTGTATACAATGAACGGTTGTTGCGAATTCGTCTTAATTTATTTGATTTGTTGGTCTCTAGCGACGTGAAGAAAGAATTGGTTTTACAAAAAGTACAACCCCTCTCTGCGAAAAATACAACTGTCTGTTAAATATCATACGTACTTAAAATGAAACCTCCCTTAACGGACACATTTATGGCGTTATAATTTTGAATTATAATCAATTTCGTTGTAAATTTAGAAATAATAAAATGCAGAATTTTACGCACACAAGCTTCGCTCAGAATCGTTTTATTGAAGATATGTTTTACCGTTTCTTTAAATTTTAACACAAAGACACACACACACACACACACACCAAATCCCACCCGAGGCGCGAAAAATACCCATGGTGTGTACTATACTCGGAATTTATATATTTGAATCTCTCTGATAAAAAAATTTCCAATCAACATTGAATCAATATTCTGTCTCTCAAAGCTTGAGAAAAAATATAAAGACTGTATTCACTTTTCAATGTAAATAAGTACATTTATTATTTGTTATTATTAAACAAGACCAAAAATATAATAAATTCCAAAAAAAATGCATTAGTTTGAATTACCGATTTTCAACTAAAATAATAGACTTGTATTTGCAATTATTTTATAAAATTGGCATTTTTAAATGTTTTCATTATTTAGTAAAAATCAGTTAACTCAGTTTCTATTTGTACTCGCTTTAAATGTAAATATCACCACGAATAGGTTATTAATGTGATTTAAATTTTTTGTTCTAATTTTCAACTAATAAGACTTAGCGTTTGAAAATATTACCGATCATTAATCAAAATGTTTTGCACGTTTTAAATAATAGAACTAGTGAAATAATTATTCATTGAACTACACTCAGACAGGCATGGATCCAGGGGGGGGGACATAAAACACATACTAAAAATGCTGAGTTGTGCATAAATGTATACTTTTGATGTAAATTTTATATATTTTTGTTTAATCACGCCACTCCAAATTTATGTACTAAATTCACGCCTGCTCTCGAAATCGATTTTCGAATGCAATGAACAGTCACTGTACTTAAATTTAAAAATTGCATTCAATGACTTTAAAATCATTAGTATTCAGTTTATCGATAAAAAAATTCTGTTGGAAGGTGTTCGAGCCTTCAAATCTCTCACATATTATGCACAGCACCAGGGACGCCTAAAGGTGGGAGCCGTTTGGGGCCAATACCCCCCCCCCGAGAATCTTCATGTCAGTAACAAAATTTGGACTTTTTTAATATACTAAATGTTTTTTTTTTTTTTGCACGCCTATGAAAATTTTATAATTCATAACGACATATGTTACTTTATATCTGGTGCGAGTCGCATAGAAATATAGGTATAAAAAATTTGATATTTTAAGAACACCTGCGAGCTGAAATTTTTCTATATAGTAAAATAATGAATGTAAAATTTAAAAAATGATTAACATTACAGATTATCAGGATTAATAATTAATAATTTGATTTAATAAAGCTGTTTTTTGTTTAAAATGTGGTATGTTTATTTTTGTTTTATTGGTGCTTGAGCTAATAGTGTAATTTTGTATTAATTTAAATAAAATCAGTCTTTGATTTTTATAAAAAAATTCAAGGGTATAGTATTAAAGGAACAGAATAACCAATCCTAAACTTCAAGGGGAGTAATTTAAAATATTGATTTTCTGTTTTTATCAATACAGAAAAAGAAATTCATATAGAAAATAATAAAAATCTAAATTGCTACCCTGGAATTTTGGGAAGAATTGGTTTTTACGTTTCTTTAATATTAGACCCTTGATTTATCAGAAGGTATTTTCAAAATGGCTTGCTGGAAAATTTGGGGGGTGAGTAATACCACTCGTGGTTTTTGTTAATTTACAATTAGTTTGCCTCCCGTCCCTTCAGAGTTATATTTTGTAGGCATCCCTGCACTACACCGCTTTACGATAGGTACGCTATACGCATAGCGTATGGACAAAGTACGCGGGTAATAATAACAATAATAATATAACGAATTGAGTGGCATTTTTATAGTGTTTTTGTGAACGTAGAAACATAAAACGAGTGCGTCACTGATGCGATAATATTATTATTATTATTTGTATTGACCGTTCGAGTCCGGTAATGGCGTCATGCAGGCTAGTAAAATCGGTCGAGTTACACGCATAAACTCTATCAGGCTTTCGGTTTTTTTTTTTTTTTCCGGTTTAACCGAATCGTAAAAGTCTCTTTAAGACCGACGTGAAGGAAACTCCGCACGCGGAAAGACGGGGTACGACTTTGGCCACGCGAAAGATAAGACGGCGAACACGATTGATTAATTAATTCGCCTTTAATGAAAACGGAATCAGGTGTTTAAAATAACGATTCGTGCGGGGGAGAAAGGAAAAAACCGTTAGTCGATTGATCAATTTGTAATACACTTCTTATCCACCTCCACACACGTGCGCGCACTGTTCTACCTTTTCTGCAGCACAAACTATACAAAATCATTAAAATACAAGAGAACCCCTTGTCCCGATTGCCTTTGAAATGAGCATCAGACGTATTAGAGCCAAATGGTTTATTAAATTAATTCTTGTTCGCCATAAAAATAAACGAAAGGAAAAATTAACGGATAATCGAGTGGTGTACGTAATTTCTAATATACATCTAGAAAATAATAAAAATGTCTTAGAGTTTGAGTGCGGAGTGAAGAAGCTGGTATTTTTACATTTTTTTTTTTCCGTAGCACCTTTTCTCCTGTATTCAATGAATTTAACGATAAAGTTCTATAAACAAGGCTTTTCCAATGTTTCCTGAATTCTGTATTTAGTTCAAAAGTATTCAATTTTTTCGGAAATATAACTGAATAAAACTGTTAATCATTAATCGATGAAACTTTCATAATTATATTTTGTATTCTGAGACGTACAAAGTGGTTTTACAATGACGTTAATTGTAATTTCTTCTTCTTCTTCTTTATTTTATGAAAATCTTAATAAGTATAGTATTTTAAATGAGTCATTTTAAGAAATACTCAACAGTTTTTTTCAAAAATATGAGAAAAACTATTGAAAAATTGAGTGCAAAAGTATAAAATTTCAATTTATTGTTTTATAGGTTAAAAATATTTTATGTATTAACTCATATAATGTGTTCATATTGTAGTGAAATTCAGTTCGGTTAACTTTCAACAAAAAGTGGTTTAAATTTCAAAACATAAAGAAATGAATCATTTTTATGAATAATTTTTAAATCTACATAAATAATTATAAAAGAAATTGTTAAACTTACTCAAAATGAACTAACAATAACAATAACAATATTTATGTTATTATATTGACGCTCAGAATAGATTTATCGGTTTTCTTTTTTTCTTTTTTTTTTTTTTTATAACTGTCCTATCACGAATATCCTATCCGTGGAGCAAGGAGCATCCATGGTACATTGTATGTTAAATTTTCAAAAAAAAAAAATAATAAATAGATTTTCAGAATCTATAGCAACACAAAGCAAATTTTTAATAATTCCATTGAAAAAATTAATCGTTCTAGTAAATTAAACAAAAATTAATGAAATTCAGTAGATGTCCGAAAGTCCTATATGAATTTCGTCAACTGTTGACAAAATATGAAACATAACATTTAACAGAAAAAACAATACGATTAAAATTGTATGAAAAATTAAATTCAGTCCCGAGAAACGTTCAATGCAAAATAATATTTTGTTTATTTCTACGTATTTGATCTGTTTTACGTGATCGTTTGTATAATATACGTGTGTGGATACGTATTTTGATTCCGAGAAAACGTTACACAGTAATGAATAATAATAATTACATTGAAAACGTATAACGAAGTATTGGTGACAAATAAAAATAACTATTTACCTAGCCGCGTTTGAATATGACTCATAAAACTAATGGAAAAAAAGCATTTAATAAGCGTACTTGTACGTAGAGTATAATAATACGCGCTTTCATAGAATAATTTGGATTTTGAACAGTCTTCTATAATAACAGGCATTAGTGTAATTAGGACAACATTTTTAAAGGGACTAAACTGTTTACCTATTTATTAATTTAGCCCCCACAAAGTACATTAACCTTAAGAAATTTTCAAAAAAATTGGGAGAGGGTATATGAGTAGTTTTTAAGAGGGCTTAGCCCCCCCCCTAGTGCGTCTATGATAACAGGGGTGTCGTACCAAATTGAAACATTACGTCCGAAAGTTTTTCGAAAAAATTACTATTTTACTCCTAGTGAATGCAACCCAATGACCACCGAGTCATAAATGAAAACAAAATTTAACAACATTCAGCTCTCTTGAAGTTTACCTTCGATATTAATTAACGAGTGATAGTATAACAACAGGTTTTAATATAACAATTGTTATTTAAGTTTTTTCCCTTTTTACGGTATTCACTATGTAACTATTCGTTTTAATGAAGAAATAAGCATTCATTTAAAGCAGTTAAATACTGCCTGTTACGCCGTGAAAATGATTAAACATTTTATTTATTTATTTATTTTTAATTCTCTATTAAAATAAATTCTTATTATTCTGACAAATCTTAGTCAACAGTCAAACGTATCAGGTCGATTGTCAGCGTTTTTAAATTTGAATACTTGTTATAGACATGTCTAGTTAATATACATAATTTCCGGAATTGCAAACACGATGTTATAAATAGTTAGCAGCACTAGCCTGTTGAGATATTTTTAATGAATTTTAGCCCAATCATAATAATCCGAGTTTAATAGATAAAATATAGTATAATTATTTATTTTGTTTAGATTTAGCGCAATGTCAATTGACCGGTCAAAATATGGTCAATTTACCACTTAAATTATGATCAGTAATATTCCAGTAAAAGTAAAAAAAAGCTTTGAAATTGTATAACTTTACAACTTAAAATTAACAGTGATTAAAATATTGTCAAGTTCCTACATACCCGAGTTTTTAATTTTATCTACAACTAAAGAAAAACTGCTGTTTGTTTGTTTTCATTTGCAGCAACATAACTTTTATCATTTTATTTTATACATTAAACTTGTTGAAGTTCATTGTTTATTTGATTCTTTTAAAAACCGTTATTTTATTTTGTTAACATTGATTATTGTTTTATTACTAACCAAAGTTGCAAATTTAAATCCTATGAATATAATATTAATATTTAATTTTAAATTTAAAATGTTTGGCAAAAAATATGTATTTTCAATATTTATTCAATATTTTTAAGTATTACTGTTTAACTTTGTTACTATAACAGGATGCGTCTTGTATACCTTTCAAATTTAAATGGATCAATACATTTTAATTTAAATTTTCAGTTTAATAATTTATTATCAGATATTTTTATGTTAGTCTAAGTAATTCAATACAAAATACTAAAAAGTAATAACTTAAAAATTAATATAAACTTGTGTACAGTAATTAATAAACTTATAATTCAATTTTCTTAAATAAATAGTTTTAAGTTTCCTATTTAGTTTTATGTTACACCTATTAATTATTTTGGAACTTGGGTATAAAGTCTTAAAAATATTGTATCGAAAGCTAAAAGTCACATTTAAATGTTTTAAAAAAAAAAAAATAATAAGATAGATACATTAAAAATTTTAATAAATCTACTATAGTAAAGGAGTATAAAAACATTTTTATAATAATAAAAAAAAAAAAAAGAATAGATGTTGACTGAGTATAACAGTTTTGACCGACCAAAACTTAGTCAATTGACCGTGAAAATTGTGACCGTTAAAAAAAACCCAACCCTACTTTTAGCAGATCTACTATTATGATATATTATTATTACATATTTACTGAAAACAACAGTACGGTAAGATCCGGAATAATAACAACGCAAAAACCTATAAGTCAGTGCTTTCACGTTCTCGTGTCGCGCAGACTTCGGTGGTGCGGGGTGAGTCACATCCTTCGCATTCGTAATAATAATAAAATATATTCGAGCGTATATAAAAATGTTGAAATTTACATGCGTGTACGTACTTTTCGAACGTCATTCGTTCGGCCACCCTCCCCCCCTCACCGGACCCCTCGGAGATCGCATCATTAAACATTATTGTTGGCTTCATTATTTGTAATATATTTCAAGTCGGTGTGTATGAATAACGCGCGCGTTCTGGTGCAAAAGTTTCCTTCCCCTCCATGGCCCGAGAATATACTCGCAGGCGCGTTATTTTTATTTTGAGCGCAAAATCGAAACGTTTCATAGGTCATACGTATAGCAGTGAGTTTTCCCTATTCTCCTTCGTCGTCACCGTATCGTTTGTACATTATTTTGTGTGAGAGATTTATTTATTTTTTAGTCATATAATATAATAATATACAAATAAAATATCGTATTTGTGTATTATAATTATTATAAATCATCGTGAACAACGGTAATGGAATGTTACGACGTCTAATTTAGGATGATCAGTTTTATAAACATAAAACTCGGGACAAATAATTTTGGTTGAACTCTAAAGGAACACTATAAAAAAATGATTTGGCAATTTTTTCATTTTAGCATGTATAACCATAGATACCCGTCTAAAATAGCGAAAGCAATTATAGTGAAGTTAAAATAGCAAAAGGCCAACATTGCGAAGTAATCATAGCGGATAGATGAAAAAGCGAAAATTACTTATTATTATTGTGTATATTAATAATAATAAATCAATACATTTCTTAGTTCAATTAAGATAAAAATAATTAAATTAAATTAAAATGTATGAACCTATTAAGAACTTATAAGCTATGCCTTTAAAAAAATTTAATTCATCATTGGGATTATTTTAACTAATATTTTTGTCTAAAATAACAAAGATTTTTTTTTTAATAAGTACATATTATTTTTGTCGTCGATGACCCTCAAAAACCCAGAATAAAAAACGAAAAAACTTAAAAATTAAGTCGAATTATGGATTGAAAAAATAGTTGCAATTTCTTATGAAAATTTTTATTTTATTAATTACAATCATTAATTAAAAATTTTGTAAAAACGCCGTTGTATATACTTGTAAAAGTACTGAGTATTCACTAATGCACTAATGTAAGTTAAGTTGCCTAACCATTATTCATAGGTAGATTACAATAAATTTTCTTTTCTTTTTTAACGCGTTTCACCAGTATTCCCAATTTCATAATTGCTTATGCAAACTATGAACCCTAATTATGTGTAACTAGCTTAATATTTTTCTATATATTTTAATTTGTTTTTGGTATTTAGAATTCCACTATTTTTATTTCACTACCTTACTTTCGCTATTTTGACCTAAACTATTTTTTACGATAATGATAAGGTACATTTTTTTTTAATTCATTTTTAAAAACACTCCTTATTTGTTGTGACTTAGAAAAAATTAGTCGATATCTTGGCTGAGTTTTATTGGGATTTATTATGATTTATATGATTTCTATTGAGTCATGATTTTTTTAATTTTTATAATAATTATTAATTGTGTGAAAAATCATAGAAAATCTTCACATGAATATTTTTTTGTAATTATCATTACTGTGATTGTAGGTACAATAAGCGGTGACTTTTTTTTTTATTATTTCTTTTTTTTTTTTTTTTCAATGTTTATTCGTAATATAATATTATCTAAATCAGCTATAGCGATATTCAGATGCTTCAAAACGAACTCGTGTAATAATGATACGATTTACTATTAGAATAATTATATTCTGATAATCACGCGAGAATGCGATAATAATATGCGTTCGATGAAGGAAATTCGCAACATTTTATTCGTTTTCCGTTACAGTTACGACACGGACAATAAAATTTTTGAGACCAATAATTGAAAAACTTTTATTGTTTCGTATGGCTATATTATCACGTTGTAATTGTTCCGTATATCCCAATATATCAAACATGAGAAACGCATTATTTGAAAAATACGGACGAGTTAACGGCGCGTACTGAAGTCAATTCTAGAAAATTGGAATAAAATTAAATAAACAAACTTCAATAACAACTACGGCTCGATTCGCATATATTTTGTTCTGAAAATAAGCAAAATATATCGAATTTGATAAACATATTTTATTTTGTTGTACAAAGTTTTTAAATTAAAATTTTTTTATTGCGTACATTGTTTTTGAATATTTCCGATTTTATCCTATAAACGCATATTGTTTTTAAATTTAAAAATTTTCACTGCATATTTTATCAATTTAAAAAAAAAATATTTTTAATTATTACCATAAAAAAATCAAAATTAAATAAACATAAACACGTGGTTCCGGGTTTTGCCCGAAGGCTACCGCGAACGGTCCGTCTATTAGCGCTAGGCGCTATTCATGGGCCGTCATAGTTCAGCGGTCCGAGGCCATCAGACCCGGACCGTCGGGTCGGCGTACGCCGTGTCGTCGAGGGACCACAAGCCCCGAAGGACCCGTCCCAGTGCGATTGGCCCAGCACTGCCTTAATCAAGCCACGCAGTAAGACCGAGCACTATCTAAGCTCTATCCGTACTGTGGTGACGGACATTGCCTCCGGTATCAGATCCGCCGGGAGATCGGGATTAGCACCCGGGAGAAAACAACGCCCTCGGGACCACGACTCTCGCCGCCGCAGCCACGAAGGGTCCGTTCACCGGAAGTTTCTCCCTTGTCAGCGTGCGACCATAAACCACATAAAAGCCGAAGCTTCAGCCCGAACGAGTCCTACCTCATAGTCGCCACGGACCCTGAACCCACGTAAGCGCCCCCCCTCCCCCCCAGACGCACCCCGAACATTGCTGCTCAGGATGGTTGATCGATGTGGCTGTCATACGGGGACAGGGCCCGTCTTGGAAAGGGGGCGCCCGTTCTACCAAATTATATCGATTGGTGGGACATATTTCGCTGGAAAGCTCCCGGAGTTTTGCGTGGTAACAAACATAAACAATAATAGATCAAATTAAAATATTGTTAAAATTCGATATATCGTTACTTTTATTATTTAAAATGTATTATATATTTGATTTTCATTAATAGAATATAAAATAATGAAATCAAAGAACTAAAACCACTGTACATAAGTGTAATGTACAAACATGTACATATGAATTGCGGTATACTTAAAAAAAGTCTTTTTACACTTAATTTCCTATGTATTCGTGATTTTTGTGTTTGTAAAGTGTGAGTAACCATACTAAATGCATATTTTATATTTTCATATTTTTTGGTGCATATGTATACGCAAATATATTTTTGATTTTAAGCCTAGTCCCAAATTAATGACTAATAAAAACCACTAGCTTTTTCACTTCACTCCGTACTCATCTAAAATACTAAAATCGCGGTACGCGCTATTCGCGTGACGATTGCCGAGTAAAGTAGACATGAAAATTTATTATAGTTTGCAAATCGAGACTCGAGCGGAATAAACTCTTTAGCATCGCAGTATAAGTAATTATTATCTTATTGTATTTTAAGTGTCTAGACGAGAATTTTAGTTTTATCGCTTTTGCTCCACAATTGTTTGTGGTTTTTTTTCTTTTTTTGGTTGAATAAATACGAATGTATACGTCCTGCGCGTCAGTCTCTACAGGATTTGTTTCTATAATAAAAAAATATTTCAGAAGAAGAATAAATAGAGTAAACAAAAGAAAGCGAGTGAACAAAATAAATATATATTATATCGCCTTCATCTGCGCGCGTACCGGCGCGAAAATAATTCCAAATCAACATTCGGTCTCTGCGAAATTAACCGTATCAATTTTACTGAGCTGTCGTTGAGAGACCGAGAGGCAGCTGCAGTTGTCTCTTTCTCTCTGTCTCTGTCTTTCTCGTATCTCCTCTCCTCCCCCTTCTCTCATTGACCTTAGACAGAGATGAAAACTTTTTATATCAATATAATCTGGCAAGAGCAGCAACACAACACAAACGAATTACCTACCCGTTTTCGCAGGATAAATCGCTTCTACCCCCCCCCCCCTTGCCACCCCAAGGGCCGCTGCAGGACGTGATGGCGGCAAACATGCGTGCGCAAATCAACGGAGGCAAACTACAATACGGTGTGAGAAGTACGTGTTCGAAGCGCAGGCGGCAGCTAATGCACCCAATAAGTAATAATAATAATGGAACCAAGAAATCGTCCAAAGGCACGTCTTAAGTGGTTTACCTAACCTGCAGCAGTTGTCGTCGTGTTCAGAGATCGAAAAAATCGATAATATTCAACACTAATGGTGTCTCCGACCGTATTATACGATTGGTCGTCGCATTCCACAGAAAAAAAAAATGTGGTACCCAAACGATACAAAGAGATATTTAATTCTAAATATCGTACGAGATATATTCTATTGACTAACAGCAGCTGCTGGTTAGGTCGTACAGCAGCTGCACAAAAGAACGTTACAAAGAGTGCTGGGTTGCCAAATGTCCTTCGTAGCAGCGCATGGCACGTTTTATCCACTATGTACCTCTTTGTCCCGCACCCTATGTCAGCTCTGATGCGAAAACGAGACAAGCCTACTATGTTTCGTCGATTTAATAAAAGCGACTATGAACAAATATCTGTTGTTACATTTCCAGTCTTCTCACAGACGACAGGACTGTGTTTCAGAGATAAATGTAACACTATAATATTTATTTAATTTTTTGACATTGTTTCTTGCTCATTGAAGTCTATAAATCAGAAAATATTGTGTTTCGGGAGTATTCATCCTGCGTTATAAGACTGAATAATTTTTGACAACCCTGTAAGTAGGGGCTAGTACTACATAATATGTCATAGACTCTTAATGAAATCGAACTTTTCATGAAAAGATGTCCACTTCATGAAAAGAAAACGCCTTTTTTACACTTCATGTAATAATATAATATTTCATGAAATATTTATCTTTTCATGAGATGGTCCCTCTGATTCAACATCAAGTAATTTTTTCACAATGTGGTTGACCACTTGAATTAAAATTATCAAACATTACCGCACACGAAATTATCAGTTATAGGTTAAAATAAAACCTCGATCATACTCCACAGTGAGTCGTGGAAAAAAAGTTCTGCAATAAAAAAAAAATGTGTTAATTACAAATGTATAAATTTCTTTTATTTATTTAACCTTTTAATTAAAATTTATTCAAGTCTAGCAAAATATAAATATAATAGCATATGATAACTAATTAAAAGGGTAAACCATTTATTTGAATTAATTAAAGTAAACCAAATACCTAATATATATAAATGTATATTGTCATACAGCAAAAAATCTTTCATTTCCATATTACCATTACTCGCCTAGGTAGAGGCCAGGCGTTGTGACGGGTACACCGATAATCGGCTGAACCAATTTTTATATTACACATTATCCCATTCTAATTTAATTGCCAGTTTTAATAAACCGGAGACTTCATTAACTCGGACTATTTTTTTGCGACTTTTTTTTCCTAATGAGGAACTTTTTTTCTGTTTACCACTCCGGCCGGCTGGTGAGTGTGAACATACAAGGACAGCGAGTTAAGTATGGTAATGACCTGGTAGAATAAATAAAATATTTTTGGCATATTTCAAAAATTACGGTCTTATTTTAAAACAGTGTAAGAAATGTAACACATTTCGGGTGATCGGCCGGCTGTGTGTTCACTCAAATCGTTATATGTATATGTAATTTGCTACGGACCGGCGCAGCGGTATTTTCGCCGGCCGGTCGCCGGTACCCATCACCGAGCTTGGAAAATTCGCCGGCCAGCAAAAAACATTACCGTCTATATGTCTCTAATATAAGTCAATGCTAAAAGAAACCGGCAGGCAAATGCCTACAAAAAAAGTAATCGAAATTTATTTTGTTTGATAATCGAAAAAAACACACACATATATATATATATATATATATATATATATATATATATATATATTATACTTATAACAAAATTTATACGCTAGCCATTCGAAATGGCTGCGAGGGGCCCCATGTGAACCGTGGGCAACGGATTAAAGACCCTCTGATCTGATCCCTACCGAAAGTACGCGGGTTAAGTAAGTACGAGGGCTGGTACAAAAACCGGTGCGCGCCGGCTGGCGGAAAATGGATGTGAACAAACGACGACTAGCTGCCATCCGGTGAGTTTAGTATTATGATGATTTGGCAGAGTATATAAAAATTCACGTTCAATAATTACGATCGTAATTTAAAATAATGTACGAAATAATATACAGTAACATATTTCGGATTTGCACACTCAAAATCGTTTTATATGTAGCGTTACCATACGTCCGGATTTTAGACGCCTGTCCGGAATGGGGTACGGATTTAGGAAATAACCGAATTTTACGGAAAACATAACTATATCGGTACGAATGTATTGTTTGGTGTCAGGTCTTGGGTGTTACACACTGTATAATCGATGTAGATGTAATACGTAATTTCTAATTTTGATCATATTTTTTCCGGAACCTCACGACAAGCAATGAGCCAAAACAATGAAAAGCAAATTTTGTATTAAATAAATAACTATATCATCTATTTGCGTTTTTCTTTCGCAATTACTCTGTTCTAATGAAGAACTTAATTCTTATCCAATATCCTTTATTTTGTCCTTCTACCTCCCCGGAAACGGAACACTGGTGTCCTGATTTGGTCTAAAATTATTATGGCAACCATAATATTTACGTGTAATTTGCTGGGTGACGGCGGTATTTTTGCCGACCGGTCGCCGGTGCCTAAGCATAATAAAACACACGATTTCGAGTAGTATTACACGCGCCGATTTCACGGAAACAGTACGCTGCAGAGAGTCGGGGCACCTAATTTAAGTTGGCAACACTGACGAATATACGTGTTTAATATGTGTGTGTGTGTGTGTGTGGACGCGCCCAAACACGCGTTCGAGCAGATGCCATGTGCATTGTATTAATGTCCTTGATGACGATAAACCACGACCGGTTCTCCGAATTCCTGTCAGTGAGCACCCGCTGAGTAAGGGTGGAAAAAGAATAATATAATATAATATAATATAATATAATATAATATAACAATACAGAAGCGTACCGCACACGGTCAATGCGCACTAGCGATTTTGTGGTCTGAATACAGAAAACGAACACGCGGAGAGAACGTTCTGTAGAAAAAAAATATTCTCTTCGATCGAAATACGAAATATTATTTATACAGTGATGGCTAAAATGAATATGTTCACGAGCCGCAAGTATGAATAAAACTTATACCGGTATGAGCCAAAAACTATCTTAAATCAATTTTTACTTAATGACATTGATGGCTTATTTTTATTCATTTTTTCGTATTATTTTTGTAGGAATTTTTTTTTTTTGGGATATTTATTAGGGGCATTTTATTTTCCATCTATCAACTGTCAATTTCCAAAACCTATGTAAATAAACGGGAAATAAATACATGCTTATGGGCTGAAACCGGTTAAAATCCAGTTATTGATAATTAGGACTGTGAATTTGATGTAGCAAAAAACATTAATTAAAATGCAATGAAGACATAAATACATAAAATGCAAAAATAGTGACCTTTCAATTGTTTTTGTATTCACTGAAAATCCTTCGAGAAATTATTTCAGTAGTGATTTTCAGCTTTCCCAATTATTTTTTCCCTGTAACTTTCATGCCAAGCGCTATCTTTTGAAACGTATAGCGCTTTGAAAAACAATTAAAACTTTATTATTATAATCATCATCATCATATCTTTTTTTTTTCCAAACAGTTTTAATGAAATTCCCAATGCGTTATTCGCGCAATAAAAGTAAATTAGGCGTAAAATACTATATAGTGATCGGATGTCGAGCGAGCTTGATCGGAGGTTGCACAGCTGCGTAACCGGAAACGACCTGAAGCGAAATAAGTTTAGATTATTTTTTGTACCGAAGGCGACTTTTTAAATTTTTCTTTTTTTTTTTTTTTTATCTGGCCAACAATAAGCGTTAAAAACTTTTATCGAATCACGAGTGTCGTGCGCGGTACAGCGATTATTCGTAATTATTTATTCCAAGCGTAAAAGTATAATCCACTCAAACGACTCGGAAATATTTTGAGATCGAATTTCGTTAAATGTATTATTAGAGTTGTGAATTCATAGGATAGTACATTTTTCGAAGAACAAAATTTGAATTACGTGAAAACAAATCCATTTCCGAAACTTTAATTTTACTTATTTTGACGTTTTTAATTTTTTGGGCCATTTTTTTTTCCTTCATAGTCATATTTTCCTTTTTTTCGTTATTTTCGGGTATTTTTTTACCAAATTCCGCCAAGTTTTGCAATGTTGAAACTACAGCGTTTTAATTGGTTTGGATTTGATAAGATTAAACAATTAGTGGATTAGTTATTTTTGCCAAATCAGTCACTGATTTCCGGATAAAGTAGGTTAATTTTTAGGAGGTTTCTGTACACTTTTCGGTATTGTCGCTTAGTACATTCAGTACCATTTAATTACGCGTTTGCGGTTGTTCAGTGAAGTGCTTTTACAGTAAAATTCCAAAATCAAAACCGCTTTTTTCAACATTGCGAAAATATGTCAATGAATTTAGCGCTAATATTTTTAGTGTAGATTATAAAATATTC
The DNA here is from genome assembly GCA_025469315.1 of Stegophylla sp. TES_Ste_2020. Lineage (NCBI taxonomy): Eukaryota > Metazoa > Arthropoda > Insecta > Hemiptera > Aphididae > Stegophylla > Stegophylla sp. TES_Ste_2020. Next base: position 4,227 of record JAIPRM010004368.1, on the reverse strand, counting down.
TTATACTAATTATCAAAATGCAAATTTTTCTTTGTACCAATAAGATGACAATTTCTTGAACTTTTCAAATTGTGATTTTTAATGTTTTTGAAAAGAATTTGAATTGCATTTTTTTGCATTTTAACCGTATTTTATATAAAAAATTTGGCATTTTAAGTGCATTTTTACAGATTTTTTTGAAATTTTAAATACATTTTAAAAGGTTTTAAATTTGCATTAAATTCACAACCCTATTTACTATCGTTCTACTCACTGAGTGGCGGCTGATTATCACTTAAGAATATGCACCGTATAATATTATGCCAAATCTATAATTAGTTTATGTTAACACTTAACTTCGGCGGTGGAACAAACTATTAAGAAAAAAAAAAAAAACAGCCAAATTCGTATGGTCCAAACTAGTTGAACGAGATAATATCTTGACGGATAATGCGCTAGTAGATCAACGAGTGCCTTTCTGTTTCCACTTGGACCACGACAAGTTAAATAAGATAATATACTTTAAGCATACGATTAGCTTAATTGTAAAATCGATGTCTCCACTAGTAGTGTATAATTCGTCATATTATACCACTAGTACCGCTTTGCTCGTAATCGATTCGTTAATAAACGTTATTAAAATTTTGAGACCACAGAAATATCTAACGTAAACTAACATAGTAGTTATTTTTTGGTATTTACTATTAATTTTACGATTATGACCAAATTTTTGAGATAAAAACATTAAAACTATTATTAATTGGGAATTATATGTGATACCGGTTAGTTTGTAGTAACATTTTTCATTACTTACTAAAATAGTAGAAAACCTAGTATTCAATTCAGTTCAAATAAAAAAATATACCATGTACATGACAATTATCGTTTTAATAGATTTGTTAAAAAGATATTTTATATAATCACACATTATACAGTTAAGTAAATGTTGTTATTGTTTTATACCCATAACATATTCACTGTAAACAAATAAACAAATATAGAAAAAAAACGGTGAGATTTATCTAGATTAATTTACCTAGATAAAATAATTTTTTACATGAAGATTTAATCTAATTAACCTATCGACGTTAATTTATTTAGATAACATTTAAAACGCTTAAAAAGTATCAAAGTTACCGAGAGGAAAACAACACGATCGAATTATTTCTGTAGCTCGAAACAGAATATTACGCAGATATTCGCAGGTATTTATTGCCTTTTACGCAGGTATTTATTATTATGTATAAAAAAAAAAAATAAAAATAAATCCATAAAAAAATAAATATATTTCAGTTTTACACTTAATTCTTTAAATCAGGTCAGATAAAAATGTTTAATTATGTAAAATGTTGTTTACCTAATAATTAGTTAAAAACATTATCTCTTTGACGACATATTTTTCCGTATTTACCAAATTTTTCGGAAGTTTTCCCTCGTTTTTGGAATAAGTATCAAGAATTATGAAAAGTTACTAGTTTTAAGTACCACGGTGATCCGATTTCTGTTTCGAAAAAGTTACCGTTTGAAACTTCGAACAAGTATTTCTACACGGGAAAAATGTTTACATAAAGCCTAACAAGCATAATAATTGTAAAAGCGATGGTCAATCGTGTTCTAAAAACTAAAAATATTTTTTTCGGCTCATAATAACTGTCATCCATCCCCAATACTTGGAGTTCAATAATTAATTGGGTTCGAATAAAAACTACTATTGTACCCGTGTAACTACTACTATAAACCACTACGTGACGGAAATCCTTTAAATAAATAATTTCTTATATCATTATATAATATTGTATCGTTCTTGTTAATCTGACCCAATTGCAGAGTCTTATCGAAATCTCGTATCGAAATGTCAATTAAAACGCGTCCGATGTATTTTAATTTTCTCCGCATACTAAATGAAGACGCGTTGTGTCAGCTCAGTACACGCGTTCACTGCTGTAGCACCGCAGACATGTATTACGTATAACGCATACTATTGTGTAAAATATTATAATAATAATGATCGACAGGACAAGAGCGCGTAGCCACAAAAAAATAAAAATAAATAAATAAAAACGCGCCGCCGGTTTAATAATAATAATATTATGTTCACCCGTCACTATGTGTGAAGTTTTTATTGACTTTAGTCGACGTAATAATAGACTTACTCGTATTTCTTCATACCGTGGAAAAAATAAAACCCAAACCGAAATTATAATATAAGTGACAGTATAAAACTTATAGGTACTGGATGAGATACTTTAAGCGTGCCCACCCCCTTTTTTATTCTTAAAAATGTAAAAATTTGGGTTTTTTTTTCGGAACGTATAAGTCACTATGAAAAATATGTTTTCAATAACTTATTTTTTTTTTTTACGTCACAGTATTAAGGATAACATTTTCGAAGGCATACGTTTTAGTTACCAACGTATTACGTAATTATTATGAATCTTTAATTTTACCAGCTAACACCTAATTAATTCGCAATATGGGTTAGCTATAAACTAAACTTGTACAAATTTTGATTTCAATGCATCAAAAAATCACAGAAAAATGACCTGAATAAAATTCCATAATTAAAATAGGGGGGATGCACGTTTGTATAACCACAAGACATATTTAAGGGGACATGTAAAAAAAACTAAATTTTTGGATTTTTATGACAAATAAGGGGGGAGAGTACGCTTAAAAAATTATCCTGTATAACACGTAAAGTTTAAGATATATATATATTTTTTTTTAAATTCGTATCAACTGAAAAACTGGTGTGTTGAATATTCGATCCGCGGTCAAACGGCGTTTATTTTTTCATTTTAGTTTGTAATATACATCGTTCGGAAAGACGATGAAAAGAGGAGAAAAAAACACTTATAACACAGTTTATATAAATAATTTATCATTTACACAAGACACCGGTGCCAAAGTTATCTCATGATAGTGCGCCACAATATCACCACACCTACAGCAGCACTCGGGAAGATCAAAACCGTTTTCTTTTCCGATAAAATAAACAAATATTTCCACGCGAATAATATTTTAGTTTTCGCTCGAAATCTGCAGTATGCTAATATTTTTCCATCGTCCTCATCGGTACCGCCGATATTCTCGCGAGACAGCAATTATAATAATTGGCAATAAAATAAACGTACGAAAACGTGTCTCCGTTGGAGTGAAAAAAAATAATATTTTTTTCCCTCTGCTACCGGAAGTAGTACTATACATAGATCATTATTAATAAAAATACAAATATATGCATTTACCTCTTTTGAGCGGAATAACAAATTTAATAACTTATTTTCACGTCGTATAACAATAATAAAAATAAGCTTCAGTTCGTAAAATCATAAAAAAAAAAAACAGTGAAATTTCCGATTCTTCAGCTTTATCGGATTTGAAATGATGACAAAGTTTCATCGATCATAAAAATAATCTAATTGCCAAACTCGTAAAAAAACGAGTCGTTACATACTCGTACTCAATTCACGGGTTTTTAACTTAAAAACTACAAATTTTTTCATATAATGATTGGAATGTTGCGTCGTTTTCCGCCAATAAAATTAAACATTCGTACAGATAAAATTAATCAAGCCTTTTTCGATGAAATGTTTAATGCATTTTAGACGCTGAACGAAGTGAAGAAGCTTATGATTTTACAATGATGTTTATTTATTTTTTTCTCTTTCTGTGAACACTTTTTCGTATAGAAATACTTGTGCGAAAGTTTTGATCAGTATCTCTATAGAACCGGAATCACACCCAGATAGTACTTTACAGAGGTCATTTTTCCAATTTCTCAATACTTTTTCCAAGCGCGGTGAAAAACTGTCGAAAAATTAACGAAAAACGGCAAAATATGCAGTTACCGGCATTTTCGTAAAATTGAAAATTTCTTTTTACGATAACTTCTACAATAATGGAGCTAGAAACTTGAAACTTTCACCAACTACTAAAAACGGTCAAAAAAAACATTTTCTAACAATATCAAAATGATATGATCAATTTTGAGTTAAGTACGGCATTTTGAAAATTTCAGAAATATCTCATTTTTTGTTAGTTTTTATGCAATAAAATTTTTGATTTTTGATATTAAGACTTGAAATTTAATATGATCTCACTGACATATGTGTCTAATTGAACTGAAAAAATCTCAAAAATCGTTAGTCAACTTTTTTTTTTATACCCGTTTGAAGTTAGAATTTCGACTGAATTCGTTAGTTTTACTTAAAATTACGCACTTTAACGTACATATAAGAAAATTGGCTT
>JAIPRM010004367.1:0-23145 GCA_025469315.1 Stegophylla sp. TES_Ste_2020 | reverse complement strand
GCATCTCTGCATTTTCAAGTGTAAGATTGTCCATACTCAGCAACTTGTTTTTAGTTTCTGCATCACGGATACCAAATACAATTCGATCACGTACCATGTTGTCCTCTTCTTTGTACTCACAGGTTGATGCCAATGTTTTCAATTCAGTGACGAATTCATCAAATGATTGTCCTTCTTTTTGAACACAACTACCAAATTTAAATCTTTGGAATATCACATTTTTTCTTGGCTGGCAATAGTGACTGAACCATTTTACGACATGATCATACTTTATATCAGTATCTTTCTTAGGTTTTTTAAAATTATTATATATTTTAATACCTTGTGGTCCAATTAAGTTCAAAAGAATATTAATTTTCCTCTCATCACTTTCATCACTTGATGCTATTAGAAAGATATTAAATTGTTGAAACCACTCCTTCCATTTATCCGCAATGTTGTCAACAAACAACATTTCTTTAGGTGGCTTGAACTCCATGACGACCACGTTTTTAAAATTGATTTTCAATTATTATTATTAATTTTTTGATTTTAGAGTAATAAATGTCGCATACGTAGTGTTGAATTAAAATCCAATTGACTGCGCCATGTTTTATCTTATTATATTTGTGATTGACTTGGATTAAAAAATAACAACATTTTATGTTTGACCATTTTATGTTTTATTACATTATATAATATTCCTTAAAAGCACATTAACGTGAAGCGCCCAAAAACTCTAAAAGTTTTTAGGTTATGTATATAAAATATAATATGATAAAATTATTATCTTTTATCAAACAAAATAATGAGAATTTTAAAAATTATAAGTATAAAATACCATCTTAAGCCGAATTTTAATACAAAAAGTGGCTGGTAGAGACTTTTGGATCAGCATTTCTATATGCAAGTGTTTACAGAACGCAAAAAACATCATTTTAAAAACATCAGACTCTTCACTTCGTTCAGAATCTAAAATAAACAATAATTTAAACTAAAAAAGTTCTTCGCTTCACTCAGAATCTAAAAAAATGGTTTCATTTAATATTTTTGATTGAACTGTTAACATATAAGTACACAATAACAACACGAACAAGGAGGTTGGCGATTACATCTAACAATATTTATTTCAAAGAATATTTATATATAATGTATATACGATCCAAAAATCTGACCTTGAATTATAATATTTATATTTCAAAAACTCGCATTATCTGCTCATTCAGATTCTTATGTTTGCAAGTGGACGTTGATGTATGCATTAATCTACTCAAAAGTAGCAGATTCAACTTCCGTTAAGCGTTAATTAGAATTTGGAGAAGAATATTGTTCTTCGTGAATTTGTAATATGAGTTGAATTTGAAAAAAAAGAATGTTGATTCGTTTAGCAACACTCCCCTCCATGAATGGTAAAGATTTTTCCTCGAAACCTAGAGATTCGAACGCGTCTGTCAGTACGTTCGCGTAATACACCATGCCTTTGGTGTTATCGACAATATCCCGACGGATGACGGCAGTGGTCACGGTAAAAAGACTGCTTACGGTCCTCAGATGATGTTCGTCTGACGCCAAGAAATCCATCACCGTCTGTTCAATGTCGTCGAACTCAAAATCGTTAGTATCCATTTCGGTATTAACGATGTCTATCATAGTGGAATACGTTAGGGTAACGATCCATTTCTGGACGAAAAATGTGTAATTGTAAAAGTTCTGTAAGTCAAAAACGTAATTTTGATAATTGTCATGGACTTCGGCGAGCGTCATTGCTTTATCAGCCCAATGCAATTTGAAATCCACCTCTGGTAAACTTTCAAGCAGCCGTCGATTGATGTCAATATTAGCAATGATCATTTTATCATAATCGAAAATAACAGATAATCTGTTTTCGGTTTTCAAGTGATCAATGCTAGTAACGTCGGTTGTCCACCGTCGGCACGGAGTGTTTCCGTCTGCAGACGGTCCTTCACGTTGTTTGACTGCTAAATGATTTGACGGTCCACTGCCGCAAGCAACTTGATAACGCTCTAGGAACATGAGTTTCACGACGTACACGAACGATGATAAACGTCGTACGTGATCTTTGCCGAACCGCAACTGTTCGTTTTGGTCGAACAATTTCACGTGCAACTGGTTGTTAATCAACGTCAGCGCTAACGGGTGCCAGCTGATTTCTTTCTCTTCCAAACAATTTAATAGTACATCACCAGTGTCCATTATTATTTCATGGTATGTCGCGTTAAACGGTTCGAAACAGTGCCCGATTGCGTCGGCAGGTGCCAGACCGTCACCCACACCGTTAATAATCGTTGAACACTTTTCGATTTGTGTTTCTAGAGAATCTATTTTCACACGAATCTTGGATAATTTATCACACAACGATTTCCGATAAGGGCTTTTGTGGTAATTGGCATAATAATATAGATGGTCGACGACAAATTCGTTTCTCAAAGACGAATAGTAATCCAAATGTTCCAGAAATATGTCCGTTACGGCCGGATGTAACATGCCACAGACCACTATCTCGGATAAGGACTTTAAAAACGGCTCGAGTTCTTTTTCGAGGGAAACTATTTCTTTTAACACTTTCAATTTTTTGATAAAGGCATTTATGCGATCTCTGTTGTTTTCAAACGACGACATCAACGAGCACACGTACAATAAATCGACTTTTATCGAAATCATGTTCTTTACCAAATAAGTTGACTGGCCGGTGGCTTTAAATATCAGTATGTATTTGTCTATTATATTGAACAACATTTCATTGCACATTTTATGTTTGTCCGAATTGGAGACATCACCCACGATTTTTTTTAACATAATTGACTCGTAACCTCTAATTATTTCGGTTATTTTTTCTAGCAATAGTTGTTCATATTTCAAAATAGGTTTTATGGTTATAGAAGTGTAAATTCTTCTTCTGAATAATTCTTTCATGTCGACTTCGAGACCGTCCCACAAAGAAAATAGACTTCTTTTAGTTATATGATCGCAAAGCAATTTAACTAAATGGTCATAACCAATTTTGGAATTAAATACAAAACTCTTATTCTCATTTTTGTCTACTAAACTAGGATACGTTGTTAAGCTTACTATTGTATTTATATCTTTCAGGTAATCATTGTCTACGAAATTTTGCATATTTTCTATCCTGCTGTCTACATCCTGTTTAAACAACATTAATCCCTTGACATCATAGCAATATTTAATCATAAACTCTTCTAGATGAACTTTTATTTGATTAATTGTAAGAGATATTGAATCTAAATATGGCAGTTTCGATACAAACGAATTTTTATTATTTAACTTCTTTTCTTTTCTGTTCATTATAATGTTCCATGACAATAATATTCTCATAATATTATGATTTTTAGATACGTCATGTATCGTTAATTTCCCTAAACCAGCTAATGTCATAATCATTGGTGTGAAATGTTCAAATATTTGATCTGATATGACGTAATAATTTTTTAAGTATTCGTTTATCCTATTGTGTTTTTTGTCATGGGGATCCGATCGGTCTAATTTAGTTTTTGAAATTAATCGCTCATAAACATTATCAATGAGTTTAGTGTAATAATAATTGATATTACTATACTCACATGACACTACGGTAGTTATTAAGTGCGTTATTTCAAATAGGTTGTCTTTTGTAATCGATCCATCTGAACCCGATGATTCAAAGTAATCCATTATGGATTGTTCTTTGTCACCGATCAAAACCTTTCTCGATGCTACCTTAGTATTCTTTTCAAGCATCCCAAGGAAATCTTCTAATAATTCCATTTTTTCGTGTTCATTTTCAATGATGAAATCTGATACATCATTAGTCGTATCTTTTCCACTAATTTGTACAACAGTAAGAAATAATAAGACGGAAATTTGTAAAGTAAAATAACTTTTTATTATTATATTCTTCATAGTAAAATAGCATTAACACGTATGAGTATGATAATTGTCAACACTCACTACTGTAGACGATGATATCTGACCAGCGGTATTACAACGACGTGTTGCATTTCCATTGGTTGGTTTTGTTTATTTTCCACGCGTATTCATTGTACACAAAAATTATTATATGGACGAAGCGCAAATGTTTACTTTTTTGTCTTAGTTTACACCCGTTGCAGTAAGATTGGTGTTAATAGTAAAAAACAAATTTTAAAATCGTTATTATTGCTTTAGAAATTTTTGACAAAATATAAAAATACAATTTTTGTAAAATTCATAAATTAACAGTAAGTAATAAAACGGGATTAATACGGGAAAAAATGCTGCACGCATAATTTTTTCGGGACATCGGGACACAAAGTTGAAATACGGGACAATCTGAGAATCTGAGATCTACAACATTAAATCTACATATAGTATATTATATATATCTATTTTTTTTTACTCTGCCAAACTTATAGGTTACCATAGATAATATGATTTCCACTTCAAACATATTGTTTCTGAGTAATTATATAAGTGACAAAGCGCTAGACAACGATGAATTACTTAAAAAAACAGACTGAGGGGGGCTCGTACTAGCACTCCCTCCTGGTATACACCAACTGATAATAAATCTCGCGTACAATATTTCAATGATTCTATCCTCAGGTGTATTAAATGAGCGAACGTGTAGGTACGTTATACGTATACCAATCAATCAAATAATATCATATGTGACGAAAACCGGCAAAACGTCAGCCTATAGTCTGTACAATTACGACTTCCTAATTGGTCCCCGAATACACCGCCATCGTTGTTTTATTCCTAAAAAGCCGGACATAATTCGCACCATGGATATATTCGCTCCTCGGGTAAGATATTCTTCGTGGGTGTTTTGACTTTTAAATAAATGATAAATAATTTCTTTAATATTACAATTCTGGGTGAAAGGATGTTAAGAATATCAATAATATAATAATAATTATAGTCGTCATTTTCAATACATCCAACAAGTGTATCTGAGCCGAGGAGTGAAGAATACCAATGGTGCGTTGTGTGTTCGGCTTTGATTTATTTTACAATACTTCATTTTACTTATCTTTGCTTTACTTTACGTTACTTTGCTTTAAATTATTTTACTTATTTTACTTTACTTAAATATATTTTACTTTTTTATTATCTGATAAATAAAAAAGAGGAGAAAAAAGACAATTCTACTAAAAAAATTTATTTTTATGAGAAAAAAAAGTGTAAGAGAAAAAATTTCTAATTTTTTTTTTCACACTTTCAAAATGTTCTTACTCTAAAATTATTTTTTGTGTATTTATATTTAAATTTTTATAAAGATTGGATTAAAAAGATATAGTTTTCGAATCTTTTTTGTCAAATTTCGGGAAGTATTTCCCAAAGTTGGAGAAAACTATTTAGAATTTTGAAAAATCACCTTTTAAAAATACCGTCTAGGCAAATTGTGATTCAATAAGTTGCTAGTCAAAAAAACATGTTTATAGGCAGTGACGTAATTGGGGGGGTCGCAAAGGGTTGCACTTACCACCCCAAATATAATACTGAAATTTCCATATTCATGATTTTTTGGTGGTAAAAAGATTGAAATAGGTAAGTACTTAATTATTTATTTATAAAAAAAAAGTTTTCGAAAATGTGAAAAACAAATGGTAGGTACTTATATTATTATTAATACTACAAGAATTTTTAAGTTTAACGAGTAATAAAATTTTTTACAAATAAGTCAGGTAATTGACAAGCAATGTAAATTATATCCAACCGAAAGATTTTATTTGACAAATTTCTATGCGCTGGCACAGAAAGGACCACCATCTTACCATCTTTGCCGTAGGATAACAGTACATAATTATATTTTTCATAATTTATTACAGGCATATTTTTACCTATTTTGAATTTTTCTTGATAATATGACGTTCTATTGAATCCAAAAAGCTAATGTTTTTACAGTTATGTTTATTTTTTTCTATGAACACTTTTTTATATAGAAATACTTGACCAAAAGTTTTGACCAGCAGTTTTTGGAATTTAATTTGCCTCTAGTTGATAATTTAAAGAGATAATTTTCTATAATTCTCAATAGTTTTTCAAAATTTGGAGAAAACTACCCAAAATTTGCAAATATGCACTTAAGACTATCTTTATTCAATCAATTAATAAATTTCAATTAAAAAATAATTATTAATAAATTAATTTAATAATTAATTTTTTTAATGAAATTTTAAATATGGATAGTCTATAATAAAATATTGTTAAACGATAGCAGTACTGATACCTTTAATCAAATCAATCCATATATAATACAAAAATTAAAAAATAAATAAACATCATTGTAAAAACAATAGCTCGAATCAGAATTAAAAAAAAAATAAAAAAAATTATCCAGTTTGTTCGTTTATGTTTCAATAAAAAAAAATAAAGATAGAATAAAGAAGAAAACCATAAAATTGAAAAAAGTTTATAAATAATTTCTTCGATAAACAGATTCTGAAATGATCTTAAGTAGACTGCAAGTGAAGTTGAAAAGAAGACAAGAAATAAAGAGAGGAGGAACGACGGGACGGTTTGACATCACGAACCTTAACAATCCAGTGGTAGTTGAAAATTTTCAAAAAGGTACAGAGGAAAAGTTAAGGAAGATGATTGCAAGTGGGCTAGGCAGAGAAGTGGAACAAAGGTGGGAAATGGTCAAAAAAATTATTCAAGAAGAAGCAGAAAAAACGATAGGAAAACAAAAAACAAAGAAAAAAATCTGGTTTAATAATATTTGTGAGGAAGCCATAGAAAGAAGAAAAAATGCTTGAAATATATGGCTGTCCGACACTGAGAATGTGGAGAAGTTAGAAAGATTCAAAAGGAGACAACGGGAAGCAAGTAACATATTAAGGTGCGAAAAAAGAAAATATTTACAAATCATACTTAAGGAGGCAGAACAGAATTTTGCTAGTCACAATACAAGAGACCTATATAAAAAGGTTAACTTCTCTAGTAAGGAAATAGACAGCCGGAGAAAGTTCTAAAAAATGATGATGGAACGCTAATCACATCTAAAGAAGAGATAGCAAATAAATGGGCAAACTATTTTAAGCAGCTGTTGAACTGTAATACGCCAGATAGTTTATTCCACTTTGAGAATATGGAAATTAATAATACAATCTGCCTAGCACCGAGTAAGGAGGAAATTCAAGAACAAATAAGAAACTTAAAGAACCATAAGGCACCCGGAAAAGATGGTATCCCTGGAGAGCTGATCAAAAGTATGGGAAATGGTTTGCTTGAATATATGTCCGAGCTAATAAAAGAAGTTTGGGAAAAAGAAGTGATTCCAGAGGAATGGTAAACAGCGTTGATATATCCTATACACAAAAAGGGAGATAAGCAGTTATGCGATAATTATAGAGGTATCGCTCTATTAAGCGTTACGTATAGATTGCTATCCAAATGTATATTAAACAGAATTAAGACGTGGGCAGAAGATATCTTAGGAGATTATCAAGCAGGTTTCAGAGAAAATAGATCCACTACAGATCAGATATTTGTTTTGAAACAAATTTTTCAAAAAATGTGAGAGTTTAACAGAGAAGTACATGTACTATTTGTTGATTTCAAGAAGGCGTATGATTGCACACATAGAGAATCTCTGTTGAATGTACTAAAACAGTTCAAATTGCCCCAGAAATTAATTAATCTGATAAAAGTAAACATCTTGCACACAGAAATCAAGATTAAAGTTGGTAATATTGTATCACAAGGGATACCAGTATCGACTGGTTTGAGACAAGGGGATGCTATGTCACCCATACTGTTTAATATAGCATTAGAAAGGGTCATCAGGAAGAGCCGTGTTGAAGATAACGGAGTACGATTGAGAGGTTGTGTAATCGGAGTATTGGCCTACGCAGACGACATTGTATTACTTGCGGAAAAGAAGGAAATTCTCAGGGAACAAGCGGAAAAACTATTAAATACGGCAAAAAAAAATAGGTTTAGAAATAAACGAGGAAAAAACTGAGTACATGATCGTGCAGAGAGAAGAGCTCGCAAATCATGTTCACCCATTTCTAGAAGTTGGACAGAACAAGTTTCAGAGAGTGCAAGAAATCAAATATCTGACACCTATAATGACACAAAAAAATGAAGAACTTATAGAAATAAAAGCAAGACTCCAATCCGGTAACAAGTGTTACTATGGACTAAGTAAGTTGTTTAAGGCGAGAACGTTATCGAAGAATCTCAAGATACAACTTTATCGCACCCTCATCCGTCCAGTGGTAATGTATGGTTGTAAAGTATGGACATTACGGAAATCAGATCAAAACAGATTACAGATATTTGAAAGAAAAATATTAAGACGAATCTTCGGCCCGTGTATAGATGAGATCACGGGGGAATGGAGAATTAGAAAAAACGAAGAACTTAAGCAGCTGTACCAAAGGCCTGATATAATCAAAGAAATTAAAAAAAGGAGACTCCAATGGGCAGGACACGCATGGAGAAAAGAAGGGACTTTAATTCGAATGGTCCAATGTGAGATACCCCAAGGAAAGAGACCCTTAGGACGACCCCGTCTAAGATGGGAAGACCAAGTGAGGAAGGACGTACAACTAATAGACCCAAGTGCCGATTGGAAGGTAATAGCGTTAGATAGGATGAAATGGCAGGAGATATATTTGAATGTATGATCATAGTGGTCGAATACAAAGAAGAAGAAGAAGAACTTTAAATAACTCTTACAATTGTTATTATTCTGCATAACAAATAACAAAATAATAATAAAAAAAAGAATGGGTAAGATCGAATTACTCTTATTTTGGTCAAGTTGCACTTGTATTAAAAAAAGGTAAAAGAAAAATGGTTGAAATACTGATACTATCCATAAATACCGGAATCCGCATTTTTCGGTAATTTCAATAAATATCTTATCATCGGTAATTACGACTGCATTTATGATAATTTCCCCGGATCTTCCATAATTACCAAAAATTCATATGTTTTTATTTTAATTTGAAGTTGCGTATTGTTTTCACCATCTCCTTTAAACTCCTTGAAATAAACACTATAACTATTCACATTGTTTCCGATAAATGATAGGAGATAAAATCAGTGTCGTGCCAAGAAGAGGGATTTTGGTGTCCCCCTAGAATTTTATTAAATTTAGAAAAAAAGTACTGATCGATAATTAAGATTCTGAGTTGAGCGAAGTGTTTTTAAAATGTTTCTATTCTTAATTTTTGTTTTTATTAATTTTTTTTTTTATATATATACACTTATTTATATAGAAATACATTATAAATACCCAAAAGTTTCAACAAACAAATTTTTAATTCACAATTTGCCATTAGACGGTACTTTTTAAAATTAATTTTTCGGAATTCTCAATAGTTTTCTCAAAATTTGGGAAAACTTACAAAAATTTAACAAAATGACTCGGGAACAATTAGTTTTTTAATCCAAACATTATGAAAATTTGTATATAAATACAAAATTATAGAAGAAATACTTTGATGCAAAAAAATTTCAAACGTGAAAATAAAATGTTGGACATTTTTTTTCTCGTACTTTTTTGTCTTCAATATAAAATTTTTTAGAAATTTTGTTTTTTTTCCGTACAGATACTCTTGGTGGGTGTAATAGAAATGACGACTATTATTATTACATATTTTATACTATATTATAAACATAATTTGCACAGAATTGTAATATTGAAATTATTTACCGTTTCTTTATGAAATAATGGTGGCAGCTCCTTAGAATAACTTAAATTTGAAACCAATAATAAATTGATAAAAAAAAACGACTTTGGGTAAAGTTTAATTTATAATTTAATATAATATTTTAAAATAAAAATAAAATATCATATTTCTCTCAAATTGAAGAAAAAAAAAAGGAAGACTATTTTTAAATATTTCTTTATTTCATATTTCAAGATTCATAAAGGTTGGATCGACAAATTGTTTTTTTATAAGAATTTAAATTTTAAATGTATAATATTTCAGTACTTAGCTTAAAAATATTAAATATTGTTCAAAATATTATCAAATCTGATTAAGGTTTTTGTTTTTAGTCAAAATATAATACGTTGGTAAATAAAATTGGTACATTTATTCATTAATAAATTTAAATAATACAGAAAATATATAGTTTGAAATATAATCATGTTATGGGTACCTCGTATATTACTTTTAAAACTTGATTTGATATACTTCCAAAATGGTAGATATAATAATATAAGGTAAACAACTCCTAGGGAAAGAATGGCCATTATGCCTCATTTATATTGCGCCACTATCAAGGTACAATACACCAAAAAAAAAAAACAATTATCTATAATATATGAGCAAAACTATATGTTATTATACTATTATAGATACATAATAATATATATTATATCTACACAGGTATAATTAGAAATAACACAAGGGGATGTCATTTTCTAGGTCAACAGTGATTTACAAACAAATAAGTCAATGGAATTGGTCATAATTATATAAAATATTTATCCTCGTGTCCTAGGTCTACTGAATACACATGTTATCATTGTATTTATGCGGTACGTTCAAAGTTGAATGGAAGTTAGAATCCTCCTGGAATATTTTTCCACATTGGGTCCTGCCACAACCATATGCGATTTGACGTGTGTCCCGCACAATATTCACATCACCGTTTTCATTGTTTTGTCAAAAATTTCAAAAAAAATAACAACAATCAAATTCATTTTAGTCTCAATGCAGCAATTATAATAATTTAAGACAAAACCGTCAAAATTTGGTCGGGAATTATCTATAATTATTTGTGTTTACAATGAACACGTTTGAAACACAAACAATCCTACCCAATGGAGATGCAGCACGTCGTTACAAAAATCGCTAACCAGACATTAACGTATACGTATCGACTATGTGTCGACAATTATTTTTCTTCATACGTGTTAATAATATTTTACTATGATGATTCCGTCCGCTTTACAAATTTTCGTTTTATCATTCCTTACCGTTGTGCAAATCAGCGGAAATGATGCGATTAATGATACACCAGATTTCTTTTTTGAAAATGAACACGTAGAAATACAATTATTTGAAGATTTCTTTGGGTTGCTTGAAGGGAATTCTGAGTTAATGTCGATGAAGGTTTTCATCGGAGACAAAAAACAATCCATATTGGATTACTTTGAATCATCTGGTTCAGACGGATCGATCACAAATGAAAACATATTTGAAATATCACAATTGATAAACACCATCGTGTCATGTGAGTACAGTAAAATCAGTTATTATTACACTAAACTTATCGATAATATCTATGAGCGATTAATTTCAAAAGATAAACTAGACAGATCGGACCCCAAAGAAAAAATAGCAGAAAGGGTAGACGAATACTTAGAAAAATATTATTTCATATCGAATCAAATTTTTAAACATTTAACACCAATGATACTGACATTAGCTGGTTTGGGAAAATTTACGAAATATTCCGTATCTAAATATCATAATATTTTAAGAATGTTATTATCATGGATCATTAACATGAACAGAAACGAAAAAAAACTTAATAATAGACAATCTTTTGAATCAAATTTTCCAATTTTAGATTCTATATCTCTTACAACTTATCAAATACAAAATCATTTAGAAATGTTTATGATTAAAAATTGCTATGATACCAAGGGATTAACGACTTTTAAACAGGACATTGACAATAGGATAGCACACATGCAAGATTACGTAGACCATGATTACCTAACAGATATAGATAAATTATTAAGCTCAATAACATATCCTAGTTTGGTAGATAAAAATGAAAATAAGAGGTTCATATTTAATTCCAAAACTAGTTATGACCGTTTAATGGAATTGCTTTGCAATCAAATAACTACAAGAACTTTATTATCCCAGTGGGATGGTCACGATATCGACATGAAAGAATTTTTCAATAAAAGAGTTACCCCAGCTATGAACATAAAACCAATTTTGAAATTCGAAAAATTAATGCTCGATAAAATAACCGAAATAATTATAGGATACGAATCGATCGAGTTAAGGAGAATCGTGAGAGATGTCTCGAATTCGGACAAGCAAAAATCGTGCAATGAAATGTTGTTCGATATAATAGACAAATATATATCAATATTTAAATTCGCCGGCCAATCGTCTTATTTGGTAAACAACATGATATCGATAAAAGTGGATTTATTGTACGTGTGCTCGTTGATGTCATCGTTCGAAGACAACAGAAATCGCATAAACGCCTTCATTGCGAATTTGGACGGATTAAAAGAAATTGTTAACCCCGGATACAAACTCGAGTTTTTTTTGCAACCCTTGTCCGAGATTGTGGTCTGCGGCAGGTTACATCCGGCCGTAACGAACATTTTTTTGGAACGAATGGACTACTACTCGTCTTTGAGAAACGAATTCGTCGTCGATCACCAATATTTGTACGCCGCTTATCACAAGAGTCCTTATCGAAAATCGTTGTGCGATAAACTGTCCGAGATACGTGCGAAAATAGGTTCATTGGAAGCGCAGATCGAAAAGTGTTCAACGATTTTCGACGGTCCAGTACCCATTGCAGACGCCTTTGTTCGATGTTTAGGAGCGTTTAACGCGACATACCGCGAAATAGTAATCGGCACCTGTGATATAATTTCAAACTGTTTGAAGGAGAGAGAAATCAGCTGGCACCCGTTAGCGCTGACAATGATATACAACCAGTCGCACGTAAAATTGTTTGACCAAAACGAACAGTTGCGGTTCGGCCAAGATCACGTACGACGTTTAATGTCGTTTGTGTACGTCGTGAGACTAATGTTTCGAGAACGTCATCAAGTGGTTTGCAACAGTGGACCGTCAGATCATTTAGCCGTCAAACGCGAAGAAGTGTCTGCAAACGGAAACACTCCGTGCCGACGGTGGACGACCGACGTCAGTAATATTGACGACTTGAAAACCGAAAAGGGGTTATCGTTGATTTTCGAGTACGACAAAATGTTCAGTGATTATACCGACGTGACGCGACAGCTGCTGGACGGATTTCCCGAGGTAAAGTTCAAGTTGCATTGGGGCTATACCGAAATGACGCTTGCCGAAGTCCACGACAGTTATCAAAATAACGCGTTCGACATACAGGACTATTACGATTATTCCTTTTACGTCCTGAATTGGATCGTTACCCTGACGTACTCCACTATGATGAACATCGTTAACGCCCAAATCGAGAACAACGATTTTGAGTTCGACGACTTTGAACAGACGGTGATGGATTTCTTGGCGATAGACGTAGTTCGACTGAGGAATGTAAGAGGAATTTTCTCAGCGACCACTGCCGTCATCCAAAGGGATATTGGCGGTAACACAGAAGACATGACGTATTATGCAAACGTACTCGCAGACGCGTTTGAATCTCTAGGTTTCGCGGAAAAATCCTTACCGTTCATGGACGTGAGTGTTGCTAAACATGTCGACACTCTTCTCTACGGATTTCAACTCATATTACAAATCCACAAAGGACGGAATTCTTCTTCAAATTCCAAATGATGCTCGACTATGGTTGAAACTACTATTCTTGAATAGATAAATGCATTTATCAACATCCACCCGCAAACATGAAAATCCGATGCAACAGATAATGCGAATTTTTTAAATGTAAATCACATATATTATAAATTATATATGTAAATACGTTTTGAATTAAAATATTATCACCTACTTGTTTATTCGAACGGTTATTGAGTAGGCATATATTTCACATTGTATAACTAAGAACATTAAACTTATGAAAATTCTATTTTTTTTATCTATTGATAAAGATCTATTGATCTTATAATAAGTTTGATGCATACAGTGACAAAACTTTAAGAACAAAATTTTCTGGAGGATACTTTCAAAAGGACATTTTTCGAAATACTCAATTTTAGATTCTGAACGAAGTGAAGAAGCTTATATTTTTACAATGATGTTTATCTTTATATTTTTTTTTTCTTCCTCTGTGAACACTTTTTTGTATAGAAATACTTGTCCAAAAGTTTCGATCAGTAACTTCATAAATCCAAAATTGACAAAAAAACGGCAAAATATGCAATTACAGCAATTTCCGTAAAATTGAAAATTATTTTTTGACATAACTTCTAAAATAATGCAGCTTAGAACTTGAACTTTTTACCAACCACTAAAAATAGTTTTGAGAATATTTTATAAAAATTTCAAAAAGATTTGATACATTTTAAGTTAAGTACAGCATTTTGAATATTTCGGGAATTTTTAATTTTTTGTTAGGTTTTATGTAATACAATTTTTGACTCTTAATATTAAGGCTTGAAAATTTAATATGATTTCACCGACATATATGTCTACTTGACCTGAAAAAATCTCAAAAATCATTAGAAACCTTTTTTTTTTATAACCGTTTGAATTTAGAATTTTGACTAAATTCGTTAGTTTTGCCTAAAATTACGCACTTTAACGTACAAATAAGAAAATTGGTTGGACCGTTTGTTTTGAAACTTGGTACTCATTTAGAGAATTTCATTGCAAATATTTTGGTGCAATAAAATTTCTTACGGACAAAGTATTAAATATTTTACAAGGGTAAGACTGAAAAAAAATCGAAGTAAGTACGGACAAATTAATCTGACCCGAGGAGCGAAGAATATCCGTGGTACGAAATATGTCTGGCTTTCTTGTCTATACTTTGCTTCACTCTTTTTTTATGTATACACGTTTTCTTAAAGAAATACAATATACTTGTCCAGAACTTTCAACCAGCAACTTTTTGAATCACAAAACTTCCCAAAAATTGAAAAGAAGATTTGAAAACTATATTTTTTTAATCTAATCTTTATAAAAATTTTAATTTTAATATACAAAAATAGAAGAAATATTTTGACGTAAGAAAATTTTGAAAATGTGAATAAAAAATTACAATTTTTCTAACACTTTTTTTTCTCACCAAAATAAAACTTTTTGTAAAATTGTCTTTTTTTTCATTTTTTTATTTTTTAGATCAAAAAAAAAAGTAAAGTATAGTAATGTAATATAAAGTAAGTTAAAGTGATGAGTAAAGTAAAGTAAAGGAATGTAAAGTAATACATAGTAAGTAAAGTATAAACAAGTAGGCTGAACACATTTCGCACCATGTGTATTCTTCGCTTCACGGTTCAGACATACTTGCTGGGTGTATTAAAAATTATGGTTATTATTAATACATTTGGGATCAATGTGCCCTCGTTAAAAATTTGTTACTTAGAAAATTCAATTTAAGTTTCTACAAAATTTATTAAATCTCAAGTATATCTATGTTTGGTTTGAAAAAATAGTCGTGTAGCTAAGTACCTACTAATCAAGTTTTAAAATAATTTCTTCACGTGTCAGTAGCTTAGTAATGACTTTGATTCATTGTTTAAAGGGGTCAATATTGTAATATTGTTCAGTTTATAATTACTTATGTAATATTTTTAAGATATTCGCGTGTATTATATAAAAAGTCAAAAGTCGAATAGGCATCATAAAGTAGTGTTCACTTTTCGGATGTGATAATGTTGGTAGATCCCTAGAATAATTTTAATTTTAAATCAATCATAAAACAATATCAAAAACATTTCTGAGCGAATTCAGTTGATAATTTTACTATAATACTTCTGAAATAAATACAGAATGTCAATTTTTTCTCACATTGAAGACAAAAATGAAATCGAAGTTTTTTTATAAAGTTTCTAATTTATGTTCAAAGATTCATAAAAAATGGCTCTAATAATTGTTTTTAATAAGCATTTATAAATATATTAAATGGAATATTTATACAAATATTAAATGGAATTTATGGGCCCAAAGTTATTGACCCACCCTAGGAATATTTTCTACTCACATGCCTACTTATGCCACCTTTCTACTGCACCACTGTCAAATGTCACTATGTCAGTGTATAACATAAAATCAATTATCTATAATTTGAGTAATATTATAATATGTTGTTATAGGCATATAGTATGCATCATATTTATAAATGTATAATCAGATAAACACAAAAGAAGTACAATAAGTAAATTATATTGGTCATATTAAACAAAATATTTATGCAAGTTTCAACAAACGTGTCTTTGATTTCCTAAATAAGTATCTTATTATTACATTTATGCGGTTCTTTCAAAATTGAATTGGAATATTTCCTTGAAATGTTTTTCCACTTTAAGCCCTGCCACCACCACATGTGATATAACGTGTACCCTGTATTGTATTCAAATCACCGATTTTAATGTTTTGTCAAAAATTTCTAAAGCAATAATAACGACTTTCAAATTTGTTAATTACTATTCGTGCCTAACTTACTGCGGCAGGTATGAACAAAGAGTAAAAGTAAAACATTTGCGCTTCATCCATAATCATTTGTGTATACAATGAACACACGTAGAAAATAAACAAAACGAACCAATAGAAATGCAGCACGTCGATACAAAACCATTTTCCAGCTATCTTCGTCACCAGTTCTGAGTATTGACAATTATTTTACTCATACGTGTTAATATTATTTCACTATGAAGACTCCGTCCACTTTACGAATTTCCGTTTTATTATTCCTCACCGTTGTACAAATTAGAGGAAATGATACGAATAATGATGCATCAGATTTTTTCTTTGAAAATGAACACGTAGAAATACAATTATTAGAAGATTTCTTTGTGTTACTTGAAGAGAGTCCTAAGTTAATGTCGAGGAAGGTTATCATTGGCAACAAAGAACAATCCATATTAGATTATTTTGAATCATCGGGTTCAGATGGATCGATTACAAAAGACAACGTATTTGAAATAACACACTTAATAAACACCGTCGTGTCATGTGAGTATAGTAATATAATTTATTATTACACTAAACTCATTGATAATTTATATGAGCAATTAATTTCAAAAACTAAATTAGACCGATCGGATCCCCATGACAAAAAACACAATAGGATAAACGAATTCTTAGAAAATTATTATGCCATATCAGACCAAATATTTGAACATACCTCACCAATGATATTGACATTAGCTGGTTTAGCTAAATTAACAAAACATGTCGTATTTAAAAATAATAATATTTTAAGAATATTATTGTCATGGAACATTATCATGCAGAGAAAAGAAAAGAAATTAAGTACTAAGAAATCGTTTGAATCGACATTGCCAAATTTAGATTCTATATCTCTCACAATTTATCAAATACAAATTCATCTAGAAGAGTATATGATAAAAAATTGCTATGATGTCAAGGGATTGAAATCTTTTAAACAGGACGTGAACAGCAAGATATCAAATATGCAAGATTACGTAGACCATGTTTACCTAAAAGATATAGATAAAATGGTAAGCTTAATAACGTATCCTAATTTGGTAAATATAAATAAAAATAAAAGGTACATATTTAATCCCAGAACTAATTATGATCAGTTAATTGAATTCCTTTGTGATCAAATAACTACAAAAAATCTATTATCTCAATGGGACGGTCATAATATTGACATGATAATATATTTTGATAGACGAATCTACAGTTCTATGACCATAAAACCTATTTTGAAATTCGAAAAATTATTGCTCGATAAAATAACCGAAATAATTTTAGGATATGAGTCGATTACGTTAAAGAATATCGTGAGAGATGTCTCGAGTTTAGACAAACATAAAATGTGCAATGAAATGTTGATCGACATAATAGAAAAATACATACTGATATTTAAAGCCACCGGCCAGTCGACTTATTTGATAAAGAACATGATTTCGATAAAAGTCGATTTATTGTATGTGTGCTCGTTGATGTCCTCATTTGAAGACAACATAGAACGCATAAACGCCTTCATTATGAATTTGGATGTGTTAAAAGAAAATGTTTTCCGACAAAACAAACTCGAGACGTTTTTAAAATCTTTGTCCGAGATAGTGGTCTGCGCCATGATCCATCCGGCTGTAACGAATATATTTCTCGAACGAATGGATTACTATTCGACTTTGAGAAATGAATTCCTCATCGACCATCAATATTATTACGCTAATTACCGCAAGACTCCTTATCGAAAATCGTTGTGCGGTAAATTATCCAAGATACATGCGAAAATAAGTTCGTTGGAAACACAGATAGAAAATTGTTCAATTATTTTTGATGGTGCAGGTGACGATCCGGTACCCGCCGACGCAATCGGGCATTGTTTCGAACCGTTTAACACGACATACCGTGAAATAATAATCGACACTGGCGATATAATATCAAACTGTTTAGATGAGAATGAAATCAGCTGGAACCCTTTGGCGCTAACGTTGATTTACAACCAGTCACACGTCAAATTGTTCGACCAAAACGAACAGTTGCGGTTCGGCAACGATCATGTACGACGTTTAATATCGTTCGTGTACGTAGTGAAGCTTATGTTCCAAGAGCGTCATCAAATTGTTTGCGAAGGTGGACCGTCAAATCATTTGGCAGTCAAACGTGAATTACCGTCAGCAGAAAGAAACATTCCGTGCCGACGATGGACATCCGACGTTAAGACTATTGAAGATTTAAAATCCGAAAACAGATTGTCTTCTATTTTTGAGAACGATAAAAAGTTCATTGATAATATCGACGTCACGCGACGGCTGCTGGAAGGTTTTCCAGAGGTGCAATTCAAACTGCATTGGGGCGGTTTCCCAATGACACTTGACGAAGTCCATAACAATTATCAAAATTACGTTTTTGATCTTCAGGACTTTTACGATTATTCCTATTACGTCCAGAAATGGATCGTTACCCTAACATATTCCACTATGATGGACATCGTGAACACCGAAATCGAGACCAAAGATTTTGAGTTCGACGACATTGAACAGACAGTGATGGATTTCTTGGCGTTAGATGTACTTCGACTGAGGACTGTCAGAAGTCTTTTCACAGTGACCACTGCCGTCATCCGACGGGATATTGGCGGTACCTTGAAAAGCATGACGTATTACGAAAACGTACTCGGAGAAGCGTTTGAATCTCTAGGTTTCGAGGAAAAATCTTTACCATTCATGAACGGGAGTGTTGCTAAACGTATCAACATTCTTTTTTTTCAAATTCAACTCATATTACAAATTCACGAAGAACAATATTCTTCTCCAAATTCTAATTAACGCTTAACGGAAGTGGAATCTGCTACTTTTGAATAGATTAATGTATACATCAGCGTCCACCTGCAAACATAAGAATCTGAATTATCAGATAATGCCAGTTTTTGAAATGTAAATATTATAATTCAAGACCAGATTTTTCGACCGTATATACATTATAAATAAATATTCTTTGAAATAAATATTGTAAGATATTATCGCCAACTTCTTTATTCGTGTTGTTATTGTGTTATTTTAACAGTTTAATGTTGCACTATCAAGAACATTAAATGAATGAAACCTCTATTTTAGATTCCGAGCAAAGCGAAGAAGCTCATTAATTTAAATTATTGTTTATTTTAGATTCTGGACGAAGTGAAGACTCTAGTGTTTTTAGAATGATGCTTTTTTTCCATTCTGTTAACACTTTTGGATATTGAAATACTTATCCAATAGCTTCTATCAGCCACTTTTTGTATCAATATTCGACTCTGTATAGTACTTCATTCATAGCATTTTCAAAATTCACATTATTTTAAAGAATTAAGAATTGTTGCCATTTTTGGTCCCCTTGACCCGGACACTGGACCTTACCACGGCCCCAACCCCTACCCCAAACGGTTTATGGATACATTTCGTCTGAATTTTCCTCATCAGACATTTCCCCGTCACACGTTTCCCTGTCCAATTTATTTTCAAATTATAAAATGTAAAATCAAGCATATTACATGTGGAAATGTCTGACGGGAAAATGTCCGAAGAAGAATCGGTGACATGGAAATATCTGGCGGCGAAATGGATACGTGAATGTGACCCGTCAACAGTTTCCAAATACACAATATCTAACCATTACATTTATGCGGTACGTTCAAAATTGAATTGAAATAATTAGAGTCTCCCTTGAAATATTTATCTTTAAGCCTTGCCATCACCACATGTGTTATGACGTGTGTCTTGCACAGTAGAGAAATCACCGATTTCAAAATTTTGTCAAATTATTCTAAAGCAATAATGATAAAATTCATACTCATTATTTTTTTTACACAGTGGTTTTCATAATAGACAAAATGTAAACATTCGGGTATCATTTATGTATACAATGAACACATGTGGAAAGTAAACATTACTACCCAATGGATATGTAGCACGTCATTTCGAAAACCACTGACCAGATGTTATGGTAAACGGTACTGAGTTTCTACAATTATTTTGCTCATACGTGTTCATATTCTATCACTACGATGATTCCGTCCACTTTACTAATTTATATTTTACTATTCTTTAACGTTGTACAAATTGGAGGAAATGATACGATTAATGATGCATCAGATTTCATCATTGAAAATGAACACAAAGAAATAGAACTATTAGAAGATTTCCTTATGTTGCTTAAAAAGAGTCCTGAGGTTCTATCGAGGAAGGTTTTAATCGGTGACAAAGAACTATCAATATTGGATTACTTTGACTTATCTGGTTCAAACGGATCGATTACAAAATACAACGTATTTGAAATATCGCACTTGATAAATACCGTCGTTTCGTGTGAGTATAGTAATATCAATTATTATTACACTAAACTAATTGATAACATTTATGAGCGATTAATTTCAAAAACTAAATTAGACCAGTCGGATCCTGAAGACAAAAAATCAAAAAATATTAACGAATACTTAGAAAATTATTATACTATATCAGATCAAATGTTTAAACACTTCTCACCAATGATACTGACATTAGCTGGTTTAGGGAAATTTACGAAATATATCGTATCTAATAATCATTATTTATTAAGAATATTATTGTCATGGAGCATCAATATAAACAGAAACGAAAAGAGAATTAGTTATAAAAAAAAGATTGAATTGATACTTTCACATTTAGATTCTATATCTCTAACAAATTATCAAATACAACATCATTTAGAACAGTTTATGATTAAAAATTGCTACGATATCAAGGGATTAACAATTTTTAAACAGGAAATTGACAGTAGGATAGCAAATATGCAAGATTTCGTAGACTATCATTACCTAAAATATACAAATAAATTAGTAAGCTTAACAACGTATCCTAGTTTGGTAAATAAAAATAAAGATAAAAGGTTTATTTATAATACCAAAATTGGTTATGACCAATTAAATGAATTGCTTTGCGATCAAATAACTACAAAATGTCTGTTCTCATTGTGGGAAGGTTATTATATCGACATGAAATTATTTTTCAAAAAAAAAATCTATACAGCTATAAACATAAAACCCATACTTAAATATGAAAAATTATTGCTGGATAAAATAATTGCAATAATTATAGGATACGAGTCGATTACATTAAAAAATATCGTCGGTGATGACTCAGTTAAGCACAAACATAAAACGTGCAATAAAATGTTGTTTTATAAAATAGCTAAATACATACCGATATTTAAAGCTGCCGGTCACCCGACTTATTTGATAAATAAAATGATATCGATAAAGGTCGATTTATTATATGTGTGCTCGTTGATGTGGTCGTTCGAAAACAACAAAGATCGCATAAACGCGTTCATTACGAATTTAGACGGGTCAAAAGAAAATGTTTTCCCACAAAAAAAGCTCGAGACATTTTTAAAGCACTTGTCCGACATGGTTGTCTGCGGTAGGATACATCCGGCCATAACGAACATATTTCTGGAACGATTGGACTACTATTGGTCTTTGAGAGCCGAATACGTCGTCGATTATCAATATTTATTCGCCAGTCACCAGAAGAGTCCATACCGAAAATCAAAGTGCGATAAATTATCCAAGATACGTGCGAAAATAGGTGTGTTGGAAACACAGATCGAAAAGTGTTCGACAATTATTAACGGTGCCCGTGACGTTCCGGTATCCGCTGACGCCATTGGGCACTGTTTCGAACCGTTTAACACGATATACCGCGAAATAATAATCGACACCGGTGATGTAATATCGAACTGCTCATCTGAGGAAGAAGTCACCTGGCACTCGTTGGCGCTGACGTTGATTTACAACCAGTTGCACGTCAAATTGTTCGATCGAGACGAGCAGTTGCGATTCGGTAGCCATCACGTACGACGTTTAACCACGTTCGTGTACATCGTGAGACTTATGTTCCAAGAGCGTTATCACTTCGTTTGCGGCAGCGGACCATCAAATCATTTAGCTGTCAATCGCGAAGAACTGCCTGCGGACGGAAACACCCCGTGTCGACAGTGGATGACCGACATTAACAGTATTGACGACTTGAAATCCGAAAATCGTTTATCGTCGATTTTCGAGTACGAGAAAAAATTCAGTGATTATACCGACGTCACGCGACGGCTACTGGAAGGATTTCCCGACGTGCAGTTCAAATTGCACGGGAGCGGTACCGAAATGACGCTCTCTGAAATCCACGACAATTATCGAAATAACGTATTCGATCTTCATGACTATTACGATTATTCCTATTATGTCTTGAAATGGATTGTTACTTTAACGTATTCCACTATGATGGACATCGTTTATACCCAAATCGATACCAAAGATTTTGAGTTCGACGACTTTGGACAGACGGTGATGGATTTCTTGGCGTTAGACGCACTTCGACTGAGGACTGTGAGTAGTCTTTTCACAGTAACCACTGCCGTCATCCGACGGGATATTGGCGGTACCTTGAAAAGCATGACGTATTACGCGAACGTACTCGAAGAAGCGTTTGAATCTCTAGGTTTCACGGAAAAAATCTTACCTTTCTTGGACGGGAACGTTACTAAACGTGTCAACATTCTTTTCTTCGAAATTCAACTCATATTACAAATTTACAAAAACCAATATTCTACTCAAAATTCCAATTGACTCTTTACAGTGGATAAATCTGTTACTCTTGGATAGATGATATGCATAGATCTGCGTATACCTGCCAACATAAAAATCCAAAACAAAAAATAGCGCAACTTTTTAATATATGAATCACATAACTTCAGACACGATTTATGAATCATAATTAAGGCTCGGAAGTTGTTGCATTTGCATGTTTTTTGTGAACAATTAGATTTATTGCTAGGTAAGCTAGAAATTCATTTCATGACACTACGTAATAAATATTAAAAGTTTATAGTGCATATTTTTGCA
>JAIPRM010004366.1:1576-15427 GCA_025469315.1 Stegophylla sp. TES_Ste_2020 | reverse complement strand
AGTTAGAATTTCGACTGAATTTGTTAGTTTTACTTAAAATTACGCACTTTAACGTACATATAAGAAAATTGGCTTAACCGATTGTTTTGAAATTTGGTGGCTAGATAAAAAATTTCATTGCGAATATTTTGGTGCAATAAAATTTCTTACGGACAAATAATTAAACATTTTACAAGGGTTTGATTGAAAAAAAAATTGGAGAAATTACGACAAAGGCGGCATCTATTAATAAACACAATAAACATTTAGTCGGCGGCGCCGTGATGGTCGCGCGCCGCCTCAATCCATGCGCACCTTAATCGTATCGTGGGATTCCCAACATAAATATAATTATATAAACTTTATATTACTATTATATTAAGTATGCTGATAATTTTACAAATGGTTCGTGTTTCATATTTATTAATAGTGACATACTATTCAGTGCTTATAAACGTGCAACAACGTCCCTGTTCGAACAACATGGACTGCTTTTTGATATTAAGACTTGAAAATTTAATATGATCTCATTGACATATGTGTCTAATTTATCTGAAAAAATCTCAAAAATCGTTAGTCAACTTTTTTTTTATACCCGTTTGAAATTAGAATTTCGACTGAATTCGTTAGTTTTATTTAAAATTACACACTTTAACGTACATATAAGAAAATTGGCTTAACCGATTGTTTTGAAATTTGGTGGTTAGATAGAAAATTTCATTGCGAATATTTTGGTGCAATAAAATTTCTTAAGGACGAACAATTAAACATTTTACAAGGGTTTGACTGAAGAAAAATCGAAGAAATTACAGACAGATATTGCGAAATATCTATATATTATTAGCATTTAATTACTGAAGGTTGATAATGTTTTATTGCAAATTTTGTATTTTTCGACGCTGTATACGATGGTGTGAATTAAAATCCACATGCAACAATAGTTTTCTATCTATTTTATTCTATTTTGAAAATTCAATATTTTCGGTTATTATACCGATAAACATTTAGGCAGCGCTGGGTGGTGCCGCCTCAATCCCTGCACACCTTAATCGTATCGTGGGATTCCCAACATAATTATACATAATTATGTAAACTTTATATTACTATTATTTTTTTCTTATATTATTAACTTCCTTCGTTCAGAATCGTTTTACTGAAGAAATGATTTATCGTTTCTTTAAAATTTAATATGCCCGTCAAGAGAATACCACTCGTCGTGCGAAGTATACCCATCATGCGAAGTATGTCCGCTTTTTAATTTTTATTTTCATAAAACATTAAAAGTGTAGACTTATAACTATTATTCAGCCAAGATTCAAAAAACTTTTTATTTCAAACTTCAATAATATGAATAAAATTAATATAATAAATCATACCTAAATCAATGAGAATAGCATGTTGGTATTTAGTTAACTGTTTTAATAACTGTTCATATGGTACATTAAAATTTGGAAACTTCTCCAAATCAACAGCAGAAGGTGCAGTTGTGTTACAATATAATTCAGCAAAAAATATCCAAACATCTCCTCTTTTACTTCGTGGAACACCTATTATAATTATTTTATAAAATAACAATATACCTAGTTAAATATATAATTAGTTATTACCTTGTCTAATAGCTTGGCGTAACATTTTTGCATCATATTTCCTGTTCTCTTTATTAACTATTGTTTCCCAAACACCTAAGTATTCTCGAGCTGATGAACCAATATCATCATACTCTAATTTTATTCTCTTAACAGTTGCTTCTTCTTGCCTTTCTATCATTATAAAAATATATATTATTTTTTAAGGTCATAATTAATAGTTTTTAATAAATCCTACAATAATAATATTTTCTATGCTACAAATGCATTTTAAGGTACTTTTCTGTTATATAAGACTATGGCTACTAGACTAAGACTCAGGACTACCTTCGTGGCAAAATAAAAAATACATCGTATTTGTACATGTATTTGAATACCCCACATATCTCCTGTGAATAGCAAATATGTGATTTATATAAAATTTTAGAGAGAAAAAACTATCAAAATTGAATTCATTACATTTTTTAGGTGACCCATTAACATAACTAACTTATGTAAGAAGTTTCTTCTTATACATCAGATTTTTCTATTCGTGTATAGTTTGTTAATAAAATATTCAAATTGTATTACCTTTTAATTTAGCATTTTCTTTTTCCATGCGAATTAATAAAACTTGTTGATTGATTGCTTTTTTCCATAATGCTCTTAAATCAACAGCATCTAACTTTCTCTTAACATTTTGATTATCTAAAGTATCAATATGAAATAAGACTAATAATGCTAATTAGTACTTTTAAATGAAAACTACCTTTTGATTGCTTATTAGGAGTGACAACATTTTTGAAAATCGCTTGACGCCAACTTCCTGGATTTTGATCATTTTGTTCGTCAGAATCATTATCAGAAGTTGAAATAACAGATTTAGGAGATTGACCAACTTTTAAAAACCTAAAATAAAATAATTAATGTTTGTAACAATAATTTGTAAAAGAATATTTTGAAATTCTGTATACTGACATATTCATCATAGATGCTGGGCTGCTATGGGATTTAGTTTGAGCCAAATTAAGTTCTGATCTATTATTTTGCGATTTACTATTAAATGATGGTTGTACCTGAAGGAGTCGTGGGCTTGAATCAGATTTTGACAAAAGTTCCTAAAATAATATATTATTCAATAGTTATTCGATTGTCAAGTTATTTAATTATGTTTACAAATTGATTTAAATAAATTCAATAATTAATATTAATAATCAAATATGTATAGCAATAAATAAATATAAAAATATAGTTAAATAATACAATTTAGAATTACAAATTAAATCATAAGCAATTTTAAGTACATATTTTCTTTAAATTAACTAGATATAATATTTTATTTAAAACAAAATATGAACAAAATTTTTTTTATCATCAACATTATTCATTTTTATATTTTAGTACATATACTTTAAAAATAGGAATAATGTATTTTAATATATATATATAACTAGAAATATGTAAAAACATAAAAATTAAAGGTAATGTCTGACCTACCACTTGACAGATGATCTACTAAATGTTTATAGTGATCTACTATATTATTTATTTTATTGTATTTTTATGTGGAGAGAATAATAATATAGTCCACACAAAACTACTGGTAAGCTGTAATAATCTTATCTAAAATAATTGGCAATTGATAAACCAATATCCCCTGTAATCTACAACAGTGCCAATGCAATAAAATTATTATAAAATTTAATGTTTTAAAATATTTAGTATTCACTAAATTTTAATGAAATATAAATTATTATTATTATGAATGACTAATTGTGGCAACATTTCATATTTTGAGCGATAAAATGTTATTAATAGGGCTAGGATTTATATGCATTGGCATGTTCTTTTTTTGCTATTTCTGATTACTGCTTATATTTGTAATTTTAAAGTTACAAGCAACATCATTCATGAATTTATGTTAAAAAACAATTTTCAATTTTATAAAAATTCCAGTAATTTATATTATACATATATATTATTTTTAAATTAAACTCACATTTGACTAATGTTTTAGAAATGAAAAGATGTAACTACATTCAAAATCTAGAAAACTTGTTTATTACTGTACAAAATTCATAAATTTACTGAAAGAGGAAAAACAAGGTTTTAGTTTTGGCAAATTTTATACAATGCTTACTGAATGCTTAATTAAAAAAGAACATAATATTTTTTATTATCTTAAAGACTATGTCTATGACAGAGTTTATTATAATTTATAAGAAAAATTCATCAACAACTAGTAAAATCAAATGGTAATTTATTACACTTGGAGAGGTGAGAAGGTGATTGAGATCTAAAAAGTCTGAAACAACACTCGCGGGTTTATGGATGTTGCTTACATAGAAAAAAATTAAGATTTCAATTTAAAAATAGTATTATAGAAGATTTTTTTTAAATAAAATAAATTTAGAATTTATCTTTGAAGGTTAAAAAATATATATTTATAAGTACAGTAAAATATCTTTTTTTTTCATCATGTATTAAAAAAAAAAAATTGCTCCCCCCAAGATTTTTATGGACAGGCACCCATTGCAGCCTATGGAATAATACAATTTGTATTAAATCAAATATTTCTAAATATATTAAATAAATTAAATGGCATTATGCAGAATACAACTAACTCACAAATTTCTGTTTGGCAGTAATTGGATGTTTATTATTGAATAACACTTATCATTATTTTTATTATGTGAATGGACACGATCTGCACTATCTCAGGTATAACAAAGTAGACCAATTGCAATCGTCAGGTGCTTTCGCAGCCTCACAATGCAGACAACCAATCTAGTAGGTGTAATTCAAATTGCGCGATAGACAATTTTTTTTACTCATTTTTCGATTTACATCTATGATACGTCATATCGTAGCCATGCCATAATCAACATACACCATTATTTTAATACTGATGTTGGTTGGTTGATTTATGTAAAAATGTTGTTTTGTTGCTATTAAAATACATATATAATGATTTTCAAATTTGCAGAAAACAACCAAGCTGATTGGATTGATTTATCATATGATTTTTTTTTCACAAAGTGGTCTCATTAACAAAACCGTGTGGCATGGATAGTATACAGTTATTTTTCTTAAATAAATCAATCAACTAATTTTTGAAATATTGACATACTACACATTGATACAATCAAAATGTGGTTTAGTTTAATTTTAAAAAATATGTAAAACAAAATTTTCTATCGAGTAGTATTAAAATCTTATATTTCATTAAGTTGAAGAATGGGATGGTTGCTTTTTGCAGAACGCCATTCAATTTATTATATGATAAGTAATTTATGAAATTTTGTTTTCATTAAAGTCCATAAATTATTAAGTTCAAATAATCATTGTTATATACTATACATTTTCTAGTTACTTTATTAATTGAAACTGAGGCATTAACTGGCAAAGAATTTTCCTTGACAGCAGTCATTAATCCTACATCATCTTTTGAACTCCTTCTTTTCATTAATTGATCAAAAGAACTTGTAAGTGAACGTTTAGCTTTCATAAAGATTGTACTTCCACCAAGATATTGATTTAAAAATTCATGCCTAAAAATTAACATTAGTTATTTAAAAAATATATAATAATTAGGGTTTGGAAGTTATAGGAGTTGCACATCTTGCCTTTTTTGGCTCCTATAACTTCTGAACCCTAATAATAATATACTTTTCTGCTATACCTATTTTCAGCTGAATCATGAACGTGTCTCATCTGTTTGCTTTCACAGTGTGTTCTTAACAACATTATAAGTAATTCGTTTTGCTCTTTTAAACTTATTTTACTTAATGTTTCTAAGCCATGTAACTTAGTAAGTACAATTTCTTGATCATCTTCTGGTAATGTTTCCAACTGCTTGAATATTACAGATTGTATTTTATGCTCACTCAGATCTAAAATAATATATAAGTATATAATATATACTAACAATTTTTCAAAATTAATATAAATATATTTATAATTCCCAAACATACTTTCAATATCAGAACATAACTTATGAAACCACACCATAGGACAATGTTCACAGGATACAATCACTTGCTTTTCTTTCTTCAAATTTTCATTTGTATTGTTGAATGCCAAATTTATTGCTACACAATTTAAGTTCTTATATATTAAACAACTTATTAATAAAACTGAACAAATCTAATTAAGAACCTGTAACTAATTCATTTGCGACAGACTGAGATTCACATTTGAAAATGTACCCAATACAACTTTCATTTGATGAAGAATCTTTACAAGTGAAACCAAAATGAAGATGATTTCTAGCACCCTAAATACAATTGAATTTTTATTTCAAACAGTTTTTGATCAAAAAAGTAATTTATATTTTACCTGAACACAATTGATTATATCTTTTAATTGTTTATGCAAGAGTATTTGTTTACGATCTGGGCTTATTAAACGCAAGTCATTTCGGCCAATTTGAAAAACCATTGTTCTATTAATTTCTTCAGGTATGTTACTATTTTGTCCCTTATTATATTCAAAACATCTTTTTTAAATAATATTAAATTATTATTTTTAAAATAAAATTAATACATACAGTACTCTCAACATTTTTAGCTGAATAATTTATAGACCCAGATCTATGCCGTATAACCCTATATTAAAAATATAACACCATTCAATACAATTTAGTAAAATATGTAAATTAACTTAAATTACTCAGATTCCTTAGTTTGTTTTTCAGCAGCTCCAAATGAATAGGTTTGATTTTCAATTCCTGGTGATATAACCGTCATGGACCCCCGTCTTGGATCTGAAAGATAGTTTGTGTTTTGATCTAAAGACTAAAACAAAAAAGTTGTAAACCATTTTAATTCTTAATACAAATCAATTACTTATACATAAAATGTTGATATTTATTAAAGCTCTTGATTTTGACCGGGTATTAACCAACACGAGCACTTAGGTCTAGTGTACACAAATCTTAAACGTATTAATACCCGTATAATGAAATACATATATAATTAAAATCTGAGTACACGTGTATTGGATACACATATGATTATTCAGGAATCTGTGTGTCTAATGTACCCATGTATTTTGTTTAAAATAATTTGTACACTTAAATGTATAGGCTTTAAATAGAAAACCATAGTTGTTCTACCTTTAATTTAACCATACTTATATAGTTCAATTTAACCGACAAAACCTGTGGTCAATTATGACCTCAAGTGTATAAATACCACAAAACTTAAATTGAATTTTCACATTTTTGATGAAAATATTGAGAAATTTGAAAAATGACACCTTTCTAATATACTATTTGGGTGTGATTTCGGTCTATAGAGTTACTGATTGAAACTTATGGACAAGTATTCCTACACAAAAAAGTGTTTCCAGAAAGAAGAAGAAGAAAAAAAAGTAAACATTATTGAAAAATTATAAGCTTCTTTGCTACGCTCAGAATCTAAAAAAATTTAAAAACAAATATTATATAAAAATATTATTGCAAGTACACAGGTATACGGACTGAAATAAATACTTGGGTACATGGACTAGAACAAATATAAGGGTACACGGATTTCGATGTTCCTTTACTTGTGTATTTTATTACTTTAACATCGTTTTGTTAAAAACACGGAATCCGTGTTTTTAAATACTTGTGAAATAGGAACCTCTAATATTTATACTACTCTAAAATTGAATTTACATTTACTTGAGATCCACGTCTTGAAGAATTAGCACTACTTGACTTTTTACTTTTTTCCAATTCATGCAGTCGAAATTTTTCTAATGCGTCATCAATAAATGAATTAGGAACTTTTTTTTGCGATACTCTAATTTTACCAACATATAATACCTAAAATTACCATAATTTTTATTATTCAGCAGACAAATCTGACAAACACAACTTTAAAGTGTAAACAATTATATAATAAAAATTCCAAACCTTAGGTACAGAAAAGATGATTAAATTATGCGTAACATTAAATATAGTAATAGTTAACAATAATTTGACATATACAATATAATTACCTCGAAAAAATGAGATGAGTTAGGAGATATATCAGCACATAATGAAGTTAATGTCTTTGCATTACTTAAAGAACGTCCAGTACTTTGTAATGATTTATGCGAGTTTTCTTTCATTGTAGAAAATAATTCCATTACCTTAAAAATAACAAAAAAAAATAATTAAATCTGAATATTTTCAGACTACTGTTGACTAAAACTAATGAATTATTGCCAAACAAAACAAAATACTTTTTAGGCATTCTAAATTTAGAAATTGGAAGGTGTTCAAATTTCTTTACACTTAAATACAGTATGACATACTATAAAACAAATTTCGAAAATATTTATCACGCACAATAATTGATAATTGTACAATAATTTATCATTTTATTGTAAATTCTTTTTTTCAGAAAATGTTATCCAGACTAATTCTTATTATATTTTAACAAATCTAAATTTTAACTGAATTCTCTTTGAACTAAAATAACAATATCATTATACGAATTCTTTAAAACTTCTAAAACAGCTGCAAATTTACTTTAATTTATTAGCTATCAATAAAAAAAAGTAAAAATATAAATGATTTATTATGAATCAAACATTATCAATCTTCATAAGAGTGGTGAGTGTAAATATTATTATTTATAATTTAAGGGATGGAAGCTAGCTAATTTTAGGCATAAATTATCAAATATGGTAAGTAAAATACAAAAATGATTAAAATAAATATTTTAACCAACATTTCTATATATAATCTATTATTCATCAACTTATGAAAAGAAAATATAACTTTTTATCATTATCAACAATTAATTTTATACATTTATACACATTATCATATGGAGAATTACAAACTATGTTAAATTGTATTCAACAAAGATTGTAAATGAAAATTCATACCATAACAAGTTGATTTTGAAATTTAATTTCACAAAAAAATTGTATATTTGATATAACATAATACATTAAATTTTTAAATAAGTAACATGGTCTTATATATCTTAAATAGTTTCATACTTGAATAAAAATATAATTAATTCAATGTTGACCAAAATTCTTTTAACTTGCATCATTTTATTAACTCAATATAAGAACTTAATAACAATCATCATCAAATTGAACTTATCCATCTAGATAAAGTTCCACAGTATTTAGTTATTTAGCTTACATATATTTAAGTTGAAATATATATATCATTATAATGAGCTTAAAAAAAATAATACTATATAACATGGTAGGGATTTATTACATAATTTGATTTTATACAAAACTTTAAGATTTTAAGTACATAAATATTTAAAATCTAAAATAATGTAGTTTTAATCAAACACAGTTATTTTATACAATACATTTCATTAAAGGAATGTTAATTAAATCATTACTTTGTTAAATCTTTACATACTAAGCTGTATGTTACATTTTTTAAACTGATATTAACATAAATCATTAATCTTTCTAATAAATTATTAAAATTAATAATTATTCATGGTATTAAACACTATTATTTTTATCATGTTTTAATGAAAATCTAAGAGAAATATAATGTCATTGGAATCTAATCTTAAGTGTCACTATGTCAAGGCTACTATAACATTAAATACATGTTAAAATTAAAATTAAATATTGAAATAAAATATAAGCAAGCAGAAAAATTAAAATTTAAAATATGGTAGTAAAAGTAATCAAAATCAATGCTAATGTAAGTAACAATGATAAAAATAAAATGGATTAATTATGTCAATAAATTACCTAATAACATGTAACTGTAAATCATAACTAAAATATTAAATATAAATTAAGAATAAAAATAACTTAGTAAGAACATTTTATACTTTGTACAATGTATATGTTAATTTAAAAAAAACATTGAGAAGTGTTCGGTATATTATACAAGTTTACCTTGTCCTTGGGTCACAAAATTACGTTAAATCATGTAGCTAACCATCATATTTTAAACTCCTATTATTTCTAATGTTATTATTCAGGACTTACTAGTAAAACTGGCCAGTCAAATAATATTAATAATAGCATAAACAATAATTGTACACAAGGAAGATAACAATATAAAATTTAATGAATCTAATTTTGATTTCAGAGAATATGCAAAAATATAATTCTATTCAATTATTTAAGTAATAAATAAATACTTGAAATCTAAAGTCAGCACTAAGTTAGGTTAAGTTATATTATTTAGTATAGTAATTATAAACAATATAAACTGACAATATTATTTAAAAGTTTAAAACAAAATTATCTGAGAATAATAAATATATGTAACTAAATAAATATTAAAAATTAATCATACAAATAAAATATATTCTTACTTCATCTGGTCGTGTTGTATTGTAAACATGGCAATGTACATTATTTTCATCTGTTATATCTCTGATTGCATAGAAGAAAGTAGCAACATCATTGTTTAAAAATGCTAATCTTGTTATGTACTTTAATTCATGCTCAAATATTAACTTATTTTTACAGTCCCAATTTTCATATATCACAAGACTTACATCTTCTATTCCAATTCTCACCTAATAAATAACACAAATTATCAATGATTTTACTTAATTAATTTGATATACAAACAAAGATTTGTTAAAATTTCTAAAATTATTACAGATGTGTATTATATATAGGGTGTTCCAGTATGATTTGACAAACGCAATAACTTTTGTTCTACTAAAATATTTTTTTTTTTTTTTAAATATTACTACAGTATTGCGCTACACCATAACATATGAATTTTTTTTTAGGTCCCAAATATTCATATTTGAAATGTTATTTTTCAGTTTTAGAAAAAATTCAAAATAGCCATTTTGTACATCTGATTTGCAGAAAAATATTGGTGCTTGAATCTCTAATAAAGATTAAACCATTAATTTTCTATAATATTTTGAAATATGCGAATAATTTATTCATTTTATTAAATACATCATAACAATGGTAATATTATGATGTCAATAAAAAATTTTAAGACCTATTTAACAATAATATTTTAAAATAATTTAATAATATTATTATTAAATTATTCACAAACTTAAAAAATTTTTAAGTAATGAACAGATTTAACTTTTATTAGAGATTTAAGCACCAATATTTTTCTAAAAATCAGATTCACAAAATGACTATTTTGATTTTTTTTTCTAAAACTGTAGTATAAAATTTCAAATTTAAAAATTTGGGTAAAAAAAAAAAATTATTTTAGTTTTATTTTAGTTTTATTATTTCAGTTATTGCTGTAATAATTATTTTCAAAAAAAAAAGTTGAAAATTAATAATAGAATAAAAGTTATTGCATGAGTAAAATCTTACTGGAACTGTGTGTATATACATATATATATATATATATATATATATATATATACAGTGTGATCATGCTCTCAGGTGCCACTAAATATCTCAGATGGATGCCGTCATATTCAAATGATTTTTTCATTGGGATTAAGGAATACTAAAATACACATCTTTTGATGATTTTTAAAATTTTAACTCTTTCGGTGTACATATGCGCAATGTAACTTGTATTTTTTTTAAAACAACTTTTGAGTAAATTTTTTTTTAATTTCAAAATTGACCAAGTTAGAGTAAATCAAAATTTGAATTTATGCATCATTCCAATTTACAATGTGTGAACATAAAATACTAAAAACTCAAAATAAGTGTTAATATTCACATTTTGTAAAAATCTAATTATGCATTAATTCAAATTTTGACTTACTCTAACTTGGTCAATTTTGAAAATTAAAAAAATATTTTTATACAAAAATTATTTAAAAAAGATAGTCAATCCGAATGTGTATAAAAAATTAGGGTTTCCATTTTAGGAAATAGGAATTTGTATTGAGCATATGCACACTAAAAGGATCAAAAATTTGAAAATAGTTAAGAAATGTGTATTTTAGTGCTCCCTAAGCCCAACAAAAACTTCATTTCAATACGATGTTATCCAGCTGATATATTTAGTGGTACAAGAGAGCATGATCACACTGTATTTTATGTCCTAGAAGTCTCATATCTTGGTGGCATATCAATAATTTTTAATGTGGTTTTCCATAGATAAATATTTTCAAAAATTATAATTTTATGGCATTCATTCAAAATTTCAAAAAAAATTTTACTTAGAATAAATTTTTTAAAAATTTTGAAAACAACTGTTTTATAAACATATTTTTTTTGAGATTAGTAAAAAACATCATTGTAAAACCAATAGCTTTTTTAACTCAACCTTAGCTCACTTATAGGCTATAAAAAATGTTTGAAGTAGGTAGGTACCAACTTTTTTCAATGACTTACTGAGTTTTGTGCTATTAAGATTATTCTGTTTATAAGTAGGTATTTATAATTTATTTGAGTATGAATAATGATTATTTTCGTTAATTAATTTTAAGTATACTTTTTAAATTTATTGTGATTTAATAAAAATAAAAATTTTATTGGCCATAACTCAAGAAAGAGTAAATATAGCTCATTTACCTCCACACCAAATTATTATTAATTTAAATTTTTTTTTATATTTATTACGCATGTTTCCAATCTATATTCTAGATAAAAAAGTATGGCACAAAAATGGCAATGCCTCTTAATTTCTTACCTAGGATACAACTACAACCCTACAGAAATTCACAAAATTAATCATATTTCTATGCCTATAACCTGGTCATTTAATTTTCAATAATTTTTATATTAAATACAATTTATCTAAATATTTTATACTAATGATGTAAAAATATATAAGTATATATAGGGTATAATTAAAAGTGTTACACATAACACATTAATTGTTTCACTGACACCAATATAAAATGTAACATATTTAATATATCAAGCTATATATTATAATCTGTAGATATCAATCGTATCATAATAAACTATTAATTTCTCAAAAACTAGTTTAATGTGCATTCAAAGTACCCACTACATAAAAATAAAATATTGTGTTTAAAAACTTAAAAACTTAGTTCACAGAACTAATTATAATGAAACTTTTAAAAATAAATGATAATATTTACTTTTTTGCAATAATTATTTTTCTTAATTTCTGCAATAATCCACGGAATCATAGGGTTTGTAAGACGTTTGTTCACTGTGCAGGAGCTTAAATATTCTACTTTAAACAGTTTCATTTTATTGCGGGTTAATAATATTTTCAACAGTTATTTCAAATAAATCATAGTTCTAAAATAAGTGTAATATACACTTCAGTTGCAGTCAGCTAAAAAACAATATTATATTTTATAAAAATCATAGATATAAATGGGGTGCTTAAATTCGAAAAACTACAATAATAATAAAAATAAATAGTGTAAATAGTTTTAAACTTTTGGGAAACAAATAACAATTAACAATATTTTGATGTGTAAACACTACATCAACAAAAAATAATAATTATATCAATCACTTTCAAAACAAAACTGAAATGATAAGAATGTTAATGTACACACTACACAAATATCATGACTGGAATAGCAGCGTTTTTGCAATTGTTATTATCATATATCATTGGCGAATGTTGAAAATATGGTAGGGGAAATATTAGTAATATTACGAACATAAAAGACTCAAGGCTACTTTTAATGTCTTTCCCATTATATTCTTAATTGGTTTTCCTTTCTACGTTTATACTGTTAAATATTATTCAGTAGAAGAAAAAATATCATATTGCTTTTTTCACTAATAAATACTTTCCTGATATTTTTTAGTTCCTATTCTAATATCAGTGTATCTACCTGTATGACACTATTATAGGATATATATCTATAAACTATACACCATATAAATTATTTCAATATGACATCAGTATTAAACAATATTTAGTTATAAATTATAATAATAAGTAATGACGCCTAAACGCAAACTTTCTGGCGGAAATTTACTGTACCTACTGTCATAAATTAATTGCATCTAAAATAGTCAAAAATACACAATAATAATATGATTTATGGAAAAACGTCGATATAATATTATTATTATATGTTATATACATATATTATAATTATAATTTATTGATCTTAAAACTATAAACTTTGTTTAGATGTTATTATTTTTGACTCATCTTTTGTAGTTTCAACAACAAGTTGTTGAAGAATGACACCTGAGAAAAGCGCAGCTAGACATATTTATCTATACCCTCTCCAGACCCTCTCCGAAATATGATTGATGAAATGTTTTTAGATTCTGAGCGATAGCAAGGAATGTATTGGTTCTACAAATCTGTGTGTGTGTGTGTGTTTTTTCCGTATGTATGTAGGTACTTTTCTAGTAGAGATACTGTCCCAAAAGTTTCGACCAATAACTCTATAGATCGGAAATGTTGTCTAGATGGTACTTTTGGAAGGTCATT